>NIUQ01003448.1:0-17379 GCA_002796945.1 Plectus sambesii
CTCTACCTGACTGATCTTTTCCCTATTTTGAACGTTGTTGATGATGAATACGAGCGCTTTTGTGAAACTTTCAGCATGAAGCCGGAATCTCCGATTAAAAGCCAGCTGAAATGAGGGAAATTTCGCTTCAATCAATATTTTTTCAAATTTAAATTTGACCATGCTGAAAATTATCCTATAAATAACCGAGTTGAATGATATAAAAACAGTAATAAGACAAATTTCTAAGCAATTATAAAATAATTGCTTTGAGTAATTAAAAGAATATTTTGTTTAACGAACTGTCAGATTCAGATCCTCGATATTAAATTATCTAAATGTTGAATAGCCTTAAAGTAATCGACATTTTCAGCATAAAAAATCACCAAAGAAAAGACAGAACAGAGGTAAAGCATTTTCCAATATTTATTGTTAGTGGGAAATATATATTTCCGTCAGCTACCATATGGTTATGCTGATTAAATAAACGCTTACTGCCTTCTAGTCACTAAACACATGGACAGAATTAGTCAGTTTGCAATCCAACAAGACTTTCTGTTCTAATAGATAACTGTAAAGAAAAGTCAAGATTTTCCAGCCAGATTACTCTGGTCGTATACTCCGAAAACGCCCACCATAATTATCCATTCGATTAGGCAGAGCTATTTCAAAAATGCGTCATACATACTTCTATTTGCAGTTGCAATAGTTTCATATAATATTTATCTACTTGCGTACGACTCAATTACATTTCAATGTGGTTACAATACTGAGAAATGTTCCTACATCTTTAACATCGACACGGTCCAAGCCAAAGATGCGCGCGACAGCGGGTTCAGTGATGAATATTTTCTTGAAGATGCGGGCACCGACGCTGTCCGAGCCCAACGAATACGAGTGCTGCCACGACTTTCGTAGGAGATCTCGTTGTCGGGTGTTCAGCAGTGGCGCAGCGGGTTTCGTCCGACCACCGTCGCTGCTAGCCATTGCTGGCTGTGCATTTCCATTGCTTTTAGCCGCATTCGATGCCTCGCTACCCATTCGTTATTCGCTGACGCAATGGAAAGTCTCAAATATCGCGCCGCTTTCCAATCAGACAATGGCATGACGAATGCCTTGTATATTTCAATTTATAAACTGACCTCGCGCATTTAGACCGTAAACGGTCATTCTAATGACGAATATCCGACTGTGACATTACTATACGAATTAGGCAAACTATCACACACTCCCTAAAAATAAACCTTATTTAGCTGATAGCGTCTTCTCGCCTATCTATTCGAACATTCACTTAGTCTCTACTTTCTTTCGTCTGTATTGATTTCAAAGCTAACGAAGAACATATTTTATACTAACCTAATCAATCTATTAAGTTTGTTGGGCCAACTCGATTATAGTATAGTGATAGTCTAGGTATTTTCCGATAACCATAGCTATTTCACACTCACTATAATGAAAGCAAATGTATTTTATAAAAATTACTGTTACCTACGGTCACAAAGCCCGTAAAATTTTTGCTGTGAAGCTTTTGCCGTATTTTGAACAATGAAACAAGGATAAATCTTAGATTACGTAGTAATGGGAAGAAGAGATGTGGACAATCGACTAAGCTTTGTCTGCAAATGAACTAAGAAAGTTCTCTCTTCTGATAAAATAAGTGGAAACCAAGGGGAACCCGATGCACACCAGAGGTCAGCGCTCAGTCGATCACTCGAAACCCTTCTTTCAATTACTACTAGCCGATTTCGGGGTTGAAATTTTCACTTAGAACGGCAACGGAAAGGCAGTCGCTACGGAAGGATGCTAGCAAGGCTTCCAGGCGAAAGCGAATCGACTAGTACGTCCCTAATTCTTAGCAAATTCTCTTGCTTAATGCGTCACGCAACGAGACGCCTAAGCAATGAAAACGAACTCCGTCGCCGCTTCGAATGCTATCGACTGATAGGAAATTCTCTGCGGGCGATGGAGTTAATGCAATCGCTTCCTAGCTTTCGACGACCGCTTCCGAAGCCAATCAAACCAAGCGTTCCCTGCGCGTGCAGCTATTTTCCAGTAAATAACCGAGAGTGCTCGCAGCGAAGCCTAAGTATTTACATTACTCTAATTGAGGCATGTATTTCCACATTGGCTTAACTAGAGTGATGTTCACGCCCTGGCTTTTTACACCATCTACATTTCGGTTATAATACTTTATAATTCAAAGAGGAAAGTTTCCATATTGATTTGAATTAACCTTTTCATTGGGAAAATATTCTTATTGACGTGGAAATAGTACATATAGACAACCGCGCTGAAGTTACTCTGAAGAAAATCTTTTCTAATATTCGTGCGTTCTTTTACAAATGGTGTTAATTATATTTTGAATCACAGCCAATAGTTTGAGCTATAAGTACTGATCCAACTAGTATTTTACCGATTAATTTTATCCCAGCTAAACAAATAACATGAAATTTTAAACACAAAGAAAGAACGCGTAGCTAGCTATCCTGACAAATATCATTCAATATAACTGTCTTCAGCAGAATTGACGCGTCAGTGACGCTTGGGAACCGAATCGATCGCTGCACGGAAGATATCCTGTAGGCAATTGTTCTGTGCGTAAACAAGTGCTGTTTTCAGTGCATCCAAACTTGCGTGAGACTTAGCGCAGGCATTGGTCTCTAAGATTCTCCGCAAACAAAAGTCCAGCAGTTTAAGGTCTGAGCTCGACGAAAGTCACTTCTTGTTCGATATTAAATCGAGGATTTCGCGTGTCAGCCATTCTTGTATCGTTCACGCAGTGCGGGCGGGTGTTCCGCCTGTTGGAAGGTCCCACGTTCGTAATTTAATGGCTCTTCTCCGCGTTTCTTCAAAGTCGGATCTGGACAAGATGTAGCATTCGTTTGTCCCCTGAAGTAATCAAATATTAATCACTTTGCTACCCATTAATTCACAATAGAGTGAATGCTGATGAGAACTTGTCGCTCTCAATCTGTTCAAATGAGAAAGCGGATGTTAGAGAGAACTCTAAAGTAGTCAGTCTTTGTTTTTCATTTTAATTATATTGAACTACAAATTGAAAGTGGATACACTCTGGTTTTGTTAACACCATTCTTCAAGCACTTCCAAAACAAGGACATTGCATCGAGGACCTTTTAGTGGAGACCCAAATACCGGCTATGATAAACTCTTCTGTGATTCATGGCGAAGCAAAGGGCATTCAAATGTACTTGGATTATCGCCAATATTATAAAAAATCATTTTGATTATTGATATCCCTTTTCGCCTAAAATCTTACTTGTCGAGAGGATCTTTACGCGCAAGCATAAGATTAATAATTTTGTGTTTGCATAGGAGCGGATGATGTGAAATTTACCCTCTTCACTTTAAGAATGCTAAAAATGAAGAAAGACGAGGTCCTTATTTTCTCTTAGAGAGAGTTGAATCAGTCACGAAATTGACTGTTAATAAATACTTTGAATTCTTTGAAGAGACGAATTGTATAAAACTCATATTGCTCGTCAACGATCAATTCGCAGGACATATCATCAGATGCACCTTAGATGTGCTTGCCTAGAGGCAAAATGGAGAACGATTGCCCAGATTCATCTATACTTTTATCGCCTTTTATTACATTTTACAGATAATTTGCTTACGACTGCTATGCAGTGAGGAATATTATTATCCGACGATCGGTGTGTAACGCAATTATTTGATATGCCAATACTACATGTATTCCGACTCAGTCATCATTCATTTTGCATACACATCTATCTTTGCCTTGCTCGCTGAGTGCAATTTATCGACGCTGTACTGTAGAGCAAAATTTTGAGTGTATTGCTGCATTTCAGTTGCACGCTAACTGCGAACTATGATCGGAAAACGACCAGTTCATTGCAGAGAATACCGAACCGTGTTAAACTATTGCAGTTTGAAGTACTATTGTTCTACAATGTTTCCATTCTATCTGGCGTCAGCACTGAAAAGCACATTTTAATATACAATTACAAAGCTTTTCTAGCAATCAAACGCGTCGAACGGCTTGTTATTGACAGTCCATTCATTGTCATTCCCGCAAATCACGTCCATGACGGCAAAGTTGGGATAGTCGTGTGTGCGGAATACTTGGCTGCCTAGAAGAATAAGATCGTGAGCGTATTCAAATTTCTATTGAAACGAAAATTAAAATCTGTCTATTAAAATTTATCGTAGGTTTTGCAGCTTTTTTACGTAAATGTTCACTGCTTTCATATTATGCCCCTTACAAGGACTCATCTTGTCAAGTTTAAAAGTGATGCTGTCGCCACCATAGCTGTTCGACCAGACTGAAAGTGAGCCGACAGCTTCAAAGTCAATAGGTCTACATATTTTTTTCTGTTAATATTGAAACAAGTGCACTGCAAGGTGAGCTATGTTCAATAAAGAATTAATTGTTATTTTATTCGAAAGAATGCGATGCATTCTAATAACTCACCAAAATTTTTGAATCCCAGATAGACGTATTGCTGGCTGTGCGTCCTGGTGCATTTCACCGTTTGATAGCAGTCGTTGCCGGTGAAGGACAAAGTATTCTGATCGTGGTTGGGAATCGAATCAAGCATTTGGCAGTTGCAGTCTAAATGACTGGGTTTTGAATAAATAGAACAAGCTGATACTCATAAAAAGGCCGAATATTGCCTGACACGGCGATGAATCACACCAATACCGAAATCGGATTGATTAATGGAGACTTTGACTTTCAAAATTAGCCCACCAAAGCCTTTAGGTCTAGACTCACGTGTCTCGTTATTTTCAGTCCCACGGCAGGTCGAGGGGAGTGTTTTACAAATCTTTTGGTTTGTATTTTCACCTTATTTAGAACTACGCATACGCGTTCAACGTGATTGGGCTATATAAGGTGCATCAGTAGACATGAATAATTGGGTAGAGTTTGCTTTGGTGTCAAACGCCGAATTCAGACGTGCGTTAGGAAGACGCACAGATACGGAAAGAATGAGAAATCAACCTATGTATTGATTGATCTGTTAAATTGTAAAAGGCATAATCCGGTCGACTAGAAAATATTTTGGACGAGGGACAAGTCGCGGAACTTTACACCACTGTGTTTTAATGTCAAGTAAATTAATGAAAAACTTCGCGAAGCTTTACTGTTCTTACTTCCGGAAAATTCGTCGGGAATGGCCTCGCAAATAGCCTTGTGAGTGTTCCAATCTTCTTTACAACGCTGTCCAGACCCGCAAAGTACGTGATCGCACAGTCCTTAAGAAAAAGAATATATGATATTTTACTTGCCCACATAACTACCAAAAGTGCTATGCAAATAAAGGACCATTAAGTGATAATTTAAGTCTAAACAAGCTGGTCTTTTTTAATATTAGAGCACGGTATGCTTAAAAATATCAAAACTGTTGGCACTATACTGCTATCAAAAGCTATGTTCCGTTAATATACATGTATATAGGAAAGTTTCAGTGCTAATTCATTACAACAGATATGTTTCGTGGGTTGATATCGAAAAAAACGACTAGAAAGTTAAGATACAATATATTAAAAGCTGATGAAATGTTGATGTTTTTACCTGTGTTCATTCCGCCGCCGCGGACGATCAAATTTTCTTTTGCCGGAGCGGCAAACGAGACGGCGATAAGCATCTAAATGCATTTTTGATAAATGTTAATTTTGCTTTGCAAAAAGAATTCATCTCATGCACGATAGAGTTAGGAAGGCGATGGGGGTCCATCTTTTTTCAAATTTTCTATTCCCATGAACTATTTGAAGTTAAATAATGCCTCCGTTACTCCACAGCTTTTTAGGCTATTAAAATGTAAATATGTAAATAAAGGTGGGACCATAAATGGACTTGATCTTATTTAGTATTCAATTTCATAAGACCTAAGCCAAAAATGGCTGCACTTCAGGGTGCGTTATAGTTAGACTGTTGAAATAATTCTGGCAGCTCTCGTAAAGAACTACCCATATGGCCAGCTCTTATGTTATATTCTGGTCTTAGTGCATAGAAATCTGCCTAGATTTATTTCATCTGTGCACTCTATCATGCCCCTCAGCCGGGTCCCGCTCTTACATGAGTTCAGGTTAACTAGCTTAATATTCGATTTCAATTAAATAAATGATTCACGAGTAAAACAGTTACTTACGAAAAATGCGCTTAGAATCGAAATCATATTCGCTCTTCTTCCTCTTCGTAAAGAAAGAACAACTTCGGCAAAGAAGGAGCTAAGTAAAATGGCAGAAATGACTGATGCTGTACTTCATACTTAACCTCCTTTTTATACAACATTTAAAACTTGTTTTCCAAGTTTTATAGGTATTTTAGGATAATTGTCTTGGATGTGCTCTTGCCGTCCTTCGTAACCTGCAAAGAAAATAACCGGTACCTAGTGCGTTCCATTTCCGCCTTGAAATTGTTATGAGGTTAAGTTTTAGCGTCCTCAACCAGTTTCAAATCATCGTCGGCAAATCACATGATTTGAATGCAATTTCAATGTCTATTTTTCGTTACTCAAGTTTGGCCGGTTACAATTCAAAGTTTTTGCCATAAGTGCTTATCACGCTTACGATTGAGGATAGTCAACATATGATAGCAAAGCAGATCCACGAGGTCGATGAACGAATTGTAGGCCGTTCATCTGCAAATGTGCCACTGACAATAATAACTTTTCAACAGTGATGTGAATATCTAAACAAGGTACTTAAAAAACAGGCTTACCTTGTTCAATTAAGTAAAGGACTTGTTCTTTACCTAGTTTTCATGTCTACTTGTTTACATACCTTGTACTTAACGTACTTTCACTTAGTCTGCTTTGTTTTACCAGATGGCTTTGAGTAGACGGGTAAATTTCTTACCTCGTTTACCTAATAACAAAAATACTTTATTTATAATTGCCAAACCTGCTTGTCAATAAGGAAGTTGGAAAAGGTGAAACAGGTTTATAAGAACAACTGAAGAGTAACATCGATATGCACTTTTAGCGTATAAATTAGTTCATAATCAACCTCCGATCGGAATATCGTCAACGATATTAGAGTGATCATTTTGAGCTTGCAAGAACGGCAGTAGACAATGAATCACACTCAATTGTGTTGTGAAAAGGACATCTGGAATTGTACAATATAATTTGCGCGCGCTGAATATATTAAACCCGTGCATTTTATTTTGTGCAGCCCGAGTAAGTCTGGCTTTTTTGTCACATGCGTAAGAATCTGCTCGTCTGTCCTGTTCTGTTATGCACGATAGTGTATTTCCTTTGAGCAGCTTACACCACGCAAAGTGAATATAGCCGCAGGGCTGGTCTTTTGTGGTCGCCGCTCGCCCCACGAGTGGTCTCTGACAGTCAGTGCGTGGTTCTGTTGAAGGACACCACTGTAAAATATAGATTTATTCGCGTCGTTAACACAACGACCCCATAAAATACTTTAAATTAGCTTTGATCATATTTAAGAAGGACAAACATAAATTAAATACAGGTTACTTTTTGTTGATTTGCGACATGAACTGGACAAAACAACAAGAGCGTAATGACCTAAGGATAGCAATGAATAAATAAAGAAGCAAGTAGCAGAAGGAAACAGAAAAAAATTTGACAAGTGAGTAACAATATAAAGTGAGCATGTGAGCACTCTGCATGTTTTAGGAGAACTATTTGCGTCAGCAGCGGCCAATCTTCATCTGATTAGCAACAGAAGCGCTGATGAGCGCCAACCATCGATTCTTTCACTTCCTCCCTTTGTTCACATACAAGACCTAATAGTCCATCGGAATATTACCAATGAAGTGCATAGCAGCAATGCCGCATTGACTTCTCGCATTACCATGATACAGCCATTTCAATTTTCGCTGAAAACTGCGCGCGAAATTAAAATATTCATACACGCCATTTTGTGATACAGAAGCGTGCTTACCATTCTAGAGGAGCAACGGCGAAGCGCTAAATGTGTAAATATTTGCTCATATATTTCCGCGAAAGTTAGAGCAAAGACCTGTTTCACAGCACAAAATTTCAAAACCATAAGAACATCATAACAGCCGATATGGCAAGAGCGATACAAGCAAAACAAAGACAAGTTTCTAAAGATGCAAATAAGCCTATATAGTAGAATTCATTTATACCAGTTTTGCTTATACCGGTGATTTTAGCCAGTCCCCCAAGTACCAGTAGAAACAAGTATCACTGTACTGAAATATAAAAGACAAATATATGACAAAAGAGGTTGTATTGCATGGACGCAACATCCGACGTAATGTTCCTACGAAGGCACATGCCACCCGCCGAACCCATTCTCCAATTCCATTGCGGCGGCAATGAGAAGGCGATCGTTTCCTGGCGCCGCGACGATCTGAACACCCACGGGTACGCGCCCCCCGTTCAAACCCATCGGGCAGGACACCACTGGCATGCCCAGCGCATTCCACAAACCTAAAATGATAAAAAGAACGATTCCAAACTCTCTTAGAACTGGCGCCTGGCAACAGCCGCCATTTGAAGGAGTCGCAGAAATTGGGGAAACTCCCGAATTTATTAGTGATAAATTGCCGATTTTCGAGACTGCGATTTTGTGAAATTGGCTGGAGAGCAGATTATCGTATTTCTTCCAATAACTACCCAGGGCGTTAATTTGTTTAACTTAAGCTTAAGGCGGAAGTATATTGGAAGAAATAGCGTATTACCAAATTTTCAGTGACCTCGAGTGTCTGCAGCTAAAATTCAAAGTCCTCCTTTAAATGATGATTAATTTTTTCTCAATGTAAGTGCCTAGAAAAACTTTGTCGGCAATGGGACTATTGTCAAAATTTTTCAAATGGTAACAAAGGCCCAAAGAGGTCACGATAGAACACCAACCAACGTATGCGAATCTTTAGCCCGAATACCGCGTTAAGGAAAACTTCAGCGAAGACGGTTCTCCTGTTCCTCATGGAGACATTTTAAGAGTAAATGATCATAAACACACCCGTATAGATAAAGTTGAAGGGTGTAAGGACGGGCTCGTTGTGAAAAGGTGCGACGGTCGGAAAGGCGGGGAACACCAGTACGCCGTTGTCGCCGAGCAACTCGTGCAGTTCTCGGATCAGTATGTCTCGCAGCGAAAACAGCTGAAAGTACGGTATTTTCAATTATAACAATCATTTTACATACCCTGAACACCACTTTCATTCATTATCTCTTTATTTCAAATTTAACGATCAGAAACAAGAAACTTTAGATTGAATAAGGCAAACTGCTTCAAAAGTCAATAGTGCATTTGATTCAGTTTACGCACAAAAAAACCAAGAAAAACTATCATTGTTGGTAAAAAATGGTATTCAAGCACCGAAAACCAAGCTCATCTTTGCCAACTACGGCACTTGGCGAGATTTCGTGTTAGAACCCAAAAATTTTGACTATACGCACCTTCCGTTTGTGTTCCTGATCAAAGGGCGCGATCCTTTCCAGAGCAGCCAGCAATAGCGCCGGCAAAGTATGCTGGGATCGCCCGATTGGCCAGTGAACCAGCTCTTTCCAGGCGTTCACAGTGCCCTGAAAAATATCTCATATATTCTTGGTATGTGTATACCTTTTGATCGACTCTTTATATAAAGTCAGCTCTAACATGTAACAATAGAGTGGATGCAAGCTGATAAAAAACAATCCTCGATCCTAGTGGACGGGTATTACATGGTGTTAAAAGTCCTGGATGTCATCTTTCAGATGGCTTTTTCGCGTTTTTTTCAAACCTTTTCTATGACTACTACATACCATTTCACAAAAAATTGGTCTATATAACAACTGCAATATAACAAAATGGTGTACAAAAATCGTATAAATACAAAAAAGAAACCTGAAAAAGCCGTCTGAAAAGTTACCGCCAGGGCTTTTCTGACACTCAGTATATCTGCGCCTGCTGTATTCTGTTTGAACAATGTTGTGCATAGTTAATCGAAATGTCACAATATCTATGATAGTTCTAAGCATTAAACTACTTCGTATACCATAAAGCGTAGCAAGAGTACAAAAAGTGTGTGTTAGGAGTACCCTGACCGCTCGCTTCGTGCGCGGCAAATGTAACTGCATCACTGTAAATCACTCTCAAATTGCAAAAACTAAGAATACAGTCAACTGCTTTTATAACGCCTGGCTCTATAACGTCGCTGGCTTTATAACGTCGGTCCATGGCCGGTCCCGTGTACTATGTTTTGTACAGGGCCAACTGCCTCTATAACGTCGCTGTCTTTATAACGTCGGTCTTTGGCCGGTCCCTTGACCGACGTTATAAAAGCAGTTGACTGTACACAAGATTAGGATGCCAGTCATGGTGCAATCTTTTCAGTTTGAGCAACATTCTGAAACTAGAGCCGGAAATGCTGATTGGTACATCATTCTACAATCTAGTTCATCCCGAGGACCTGCTTGTTTTGGTCAAGTCGCTCAAGGAGCTCTTTAAGAAGATGCAATGCACAACTCCCTACTATCGACTAATGGGTGGAAGTGATATTGTTGTCTGGGTGCAGACTGAAGCTGGTGTTGTCTCACGTAACTCGCGTGGTCAGCATGGAAAATTTGTCTTCTGCATTCATCAAATACTTGGGTTGGTTATTATTGTTTAGAATAGTGCTAAAAAAAGAGCAAATATCTTTAATCTTCTTCCCATCAGGCTTCTTCTGGATTGAGCTAACTCAATTACTAACGTTTAGAGCCTAAGTCAAGAGGATGATAATGTGTCTCGGTATTTGCAGTTAAGAAATTTTATGGAATAAATAGCGTCCTATTTTTCCATCCTTTTGTCCCAAATTACCTTTAATTCCATGTGTCAGTGTCAGTTATCAATGGAAATTACTCTAAAAAACGATACTTTTTTAGCTCACAGAATGGTGCGCAACCAAACTCGATCAGTATGGATGCAGAGGAGTTATCAGTGGCCCCCGTCACGTCTTATACCATGGTGAAGGACTTGAATGGTAAGCAAATATCTCCTGTTTTTAATCAGTAGAAAGCAGTTGTAGTTGAACTGCTCATCAGCATGGTTGCTTGTACATTTTATCTGTTTCATATCCCAAGACTTTGAGCTAAAGGCATACCTTGAAAATTTCTTTTCCACTAATAATCATTTCATTTCCCACCCCTATTGCTATGTGACTGCACTTTATTTACCATTTATAGGATATAATGTGTCTTAACTTTCATTCTTCATTTCTTCCTCCTCAGTATTGATTTTTTAATATTGACTGATCGCTTGAATAATTGTTTTTTTGTGTATTTTCATTATAATATAGAATTTATTTGTTGCAGTCGACTCTCCGATGGCTTTTGCAGTCGATTCTCCGATGGCCTATGAAGAGGTGCTACAGTGGCTAATTAGTGATCTCCCTGAGAGTCCACTACCTGATCCTGATGCGACGCCAGCTCTTGCAGCAAACGCTTATTCCAGCAAACAACAGCGGTAGAGTTTTTTGGTCCAGCAACAGCGCAGCTCGCGTGACATTCGTCACTGTTCCCGGTTGAAGAATGAAACTTGATCAAAAACAAAAATTCAGAGCACTACTTGTGTATCTGTGCATACATTTTTGAACTGATACAACAGCAGTTTTAGGTTAAGCGGGATACAAATGAAATAATTTCATTAGACGCTCTAGTTACTCGCTTTTTGCGTCTGAGGGTGCTCCACGAAAGTAGAAGTAAATGAGAAAGTGAAAGCAAAGTGGGTGGAGTTCAAAATGATTGGCAGTTGCCCTCTGTGACAACCACTCATATTGGCCTCTGACCATTTTACTAATTTTACAGTGGAAACCAGATTAGTACACATGGTTTGCACACTATGCATGCAACTCTTTTGTTGATTAATGCTTGGATAAGTGCTCAAAATTTTGTGGTCGAGTCGATGTGCATTTAAGCGGTTTCCACGGTACTTTTATTTTTTCGGTATAGGGTCCTGGTCCGTTGCCGTCCTGTATATAATGTCTTTTTATTTAAAATTCTTAATATGAAAATTTAAAATGTCATCATTTTTCTGTTCCATAAATATTGAGGGAATATTAGCAACTGATTCTTTGCAGAGAACTGCTGGAGTGCACAAACGCCACAAGTATTGTTTCGCCACCAGAAGCAGATGCGGTGGAGTTACCTTCGGTGAACTTTGGAATGGAGAATGGTCAGCTGCAGGATTGCAAAGGAAATGACGTCAGCAACATCCAGTTTGAGCATCTGGCTATCTCAAGTTCATCTCAACATCTCCTTGATGACGGCTCTTGCCACGAAAACAACGCTAACTTGTATCCCCAATTCTCCACCGTGCTACCAACTGCTGGTTTGTCTTTCAAAATACCTGTTTCATTTCTTTTTTCTTTATTCTCCAGTTTTTGGCAAAAATTGTTACTTGAAATCGGTCACAGTTGTGCTTGATCGCAGCTATACTTATTTAAATGATACAAAATTTCATTTGGATTTATTTAATATTATTTTGGTCAGTTGGCAGAAAAATGCTCTCATTCAATCTGAAGTAACGTATTGAACGATGAAACATTTGCATTTTGTTCTCTTGAACGGTTTTAATTTGCAGAGTCATTATCGTACGATGATACGACTGAATGTCTGGAGACGCTGGCGCCGTTTGTCGCTCAAGAGGAAATTCTACCTCTCGATATGCAGGTAATACGAATTCAACAAGATTCCGTGAATAAAAGCTTCTCTTTGTATTACACAATTTATTTATTATACAGTCGACTCTCGATATAACGGCACCCCTCGGGACCGGCCCCAGGACGTTATATCAAGAGTGACGTTATATCGAGAGTCGACTGTATCTGAATTTTAAAACAACTATAAACCACGCAAGCTAGACAAGTTAAGAAACGAGCTAAGACATGAATTAATATGGAGAAATTATGAAAAAATATTAATTTAAACTGAATAGATTACGCTGCTTTAGGGACTTTTGGCCGATTTAAACATGGATGCCTGGTTTCAATCGGAGCTGGAAATGTACAAGGTGGAGAACAATCGACCGTTGGAGACGCCACCGCCGCCAGCAAACAGTAACAGAATAAAAAATAGTACATTTGAAATCATCAACATGTGATATCCAAGTTTAAAATTAGAAATTTCATTTCGCTATTGTTGTACATTTGTCTTCATTGATCATTCTGTTCCGGTAGAACGATAACTGTAACTTGATTGCAATGCTATAGTCCGTTTGGCCAAAATAAAATATTTTACGCTGAAGAAAGCTGTCTTTACAAATGTTATCACATAGTAAAAAATGAGCCCAAAAATAAAACAGTAAATCGTTATTATAACTTTAGATTAGGATATAAATCTGTTTTCTGAGTAAATCATTAATTTTTGATTAAAATAAGGAATTTTATATCATGCTTGGTAAAGCTTCTACGGGTCTAGTCACTGGGTCGAACTCGGTTCCTTCGTTCTTGCTGCTTGCAGATTCCGCTGATTAAGCTAAGTTGGATAATTTAACAGTGCATTTAGAGTTAAGCTTCAATGGCGCGAGCGCGATTTGATGGGCAAAGATGTTAGCCAAAATGATTTCGCCTGCGCGTCTGTCTATTTATTGAGTGAAGTGTATGTCGTGGATTACGGTTAGACTAGTGATAGGTGCGTGATCCGCGATGATATAATACAGTCGAAACCGGGTAAGCGGACATTTTTGGCAAGCCTCGTGTGCAACATTTGTATGCAACCATGACCGCTTAAGCGGACAAACCGGATAAGCGGACGTTTTTCTCTTGCCGGGTCAACAATTGCATCAGAGAAAGCCTACTTTGTTACATGGTATACGCATTTCGTTGTTTATTTGATACAACAGGCCGGAGCTATTTACAATATATACAACCGAATGAGCAAAGTACAAATCACTGAGCAATGAAGATATTTTAATGCAACACCTATGAACAGAATGCACTGAAATTCAAAAATTTTTACAGACAAGGAAAACCAAATCATTGAAATATTTAAACGAACGCTTGAGCTTTGCCCAATAACCTTGGGACAGCGTCACCCTATTTTAATGGGATCTGTTTCATAAAACTGTCTCGAAGATCAGTATTTAACGCTCAATCGACATTGTGCAGTCAGTTCTAGAAAATTAAGTTTCAAGAAAGAAACTGAGTATTGAGAACTAAGTGAAAAGACAAATGCCTTAGTCGAGTCCTGAGCACTATGTAAGTTCAAACTTCCAGGCAGCTATCGGGTTTTTTCCAAAAAAGCACACCCTCACATAAATGTGCCGGGGGCGCTTTATCGGGTTGACTTTCAGAAAAAGCGCCACTGGACGCTTATTGGCAGTTTCAAACGTCGTTCTGCGAAGCTACTTTGTTGCATCGCATACCGACGTATTTCATTTTTCACCACCTGTCTCTCTCCGCTAGTTTACTACGTTGCCTCGGGTATCGGCGTTACTCTACGCTGTTTAGTTGATAAAAGAAGAATAATACACTTAGGACATTTCTGAACATCAAGTACGGCATTTCTATTAATTTCCAGAAGAGCGCCCCGGGCCGCTCTACTGAGTTTGAGTCGGATTTGGCAAAAGTGCCCAAACCTAAAAGGCGCCCCACGGCGCTTTTGAGGAAAAAGTCGGTATGGACAGTTTTTGGAGAAGATTTCGTGTCTTGAACTTCCTTACAAGACGCTCTTGAAAGTTGAGCACATTTTTGTGTCGTTGCACAAGAACTGGCATCATCATCTTGACTACTACTCAGCAGACAGCAATTGAGTATGTAGTTTTTGCCGTTGTGAGTGTCCCAAAAGCTTTGTTCTTCAGTCGAAAAGTAGGCGCACATCTCGCAGCAGCTGCCAACTGGGAGATCGCTGGACAAGAAGAATGAAAAGCTGAAGCTGTCATGATTGTCGCCTTTGCTGAGTGCAAAAATGCACTCCGTCTCTGAATACGTCTTCCAACCGTTCAGCGTGTAGCGAATCTGCACCTGAAATTCAGAAAACGTCACAAAAATGAACAATATTCCAACACAATTTCATATTACTATTCTCATTGATTTATCAAGATTATGAGCTTATAAGAGAGTGATGGTACTTTCTGGTGAATCCTTCAGCAAACATGGCTTTCTTTTCTCTATACTGGCAGTTCCCCTCCCTCAGTCGCTGGAAGTTGCCTACTACTTATATAGCTTTGGTATCTATCTCATTGCAAGCTTTAATTTACGAATTTTGAGAGAACCCTTATTATAGTTCTAGATTTCATTTACAGAATAGGTGCTTTGTTCATTTACCTACATATTCATCGTTGATATTAAATATTCCGTCTTAACTAAACATGCGCTCTTATTTCGAAAACTTTTATTTTGATCGCCAACTCATACCTGTTCTTTTTCATGAGCAATATTTTTTACTTGAACCGTGCCAGAAACGGACATTCCCTTGCAGGTTATTGACTCGATGCACACATTCTGCGCTTCAACAATTTGATAAATTTCTTCCTCTTTGCGTAGAAGTGGAGTGCTCAATGAAAGTTGCCGTTGTTCAGTTTTAACTGTAGCTGCTTCCTTCCAGTTTGCAAATATGTTCATCCGCGTTGTGGGTGATGGCAGTAGATAATCCAAATCGAAGTATTCGTCAAAGATATTCAGATTGCTTCTGAACAATCTGACGTGCGTGAGATCTAGTCCGGCGGAGTCGGCGAACCGCACTGACTTTTTAGAGCCACTGCTGAGTGAGCTTGGCTTTTTGAGAGCACTTGTCAAATTCCTGCAATAATTAATATGGCAGTTATTTATGATACTTCTACTTCAAACTGGTCACGCTTAGAATCAATTTAAGCAAACATCGCTAGCGTAAATAATAAACCTTAAATTATAGAATTCGGTTCTAATCAGTTAATGCGGTGGTTCTTCTGAATCGACTGGCTGCATTTTGTTCTCCGTTATGATTCTGAATGCTTAGACAGATATATAAGATAAAACATGTGAGTTGAATAGGACTAGAAAAAATTCGGGTGAATTTTAAAAGTGTCCAAAGTGATATGAAAATGGTATAAAAAGTATCGCAGGTAAAATCCTACCGATTTAAATGCTCTGTTGGATGGTTGAGCTCTTCCTGACTGCGCACTTGCAATTGTTTCGGTTCGATGATCAGCTTATTTTCCAGGTGGCACTGATTTTCCTCATCTGGCAAGCGCGCGTTGTTGGTTGCAATAGAGTTGATGGCATCAAAACGCCCTTCAAGATTGCTGTTCTCGAGTTTAGATTCTGGACCACAGTAGACGTCATCGTCGCTCGAGTAGTCTTCTTCTTCGTCATCAGCAATGTAGAAGCATGCGGATTTCTTTTGCTTCCCTGTTTCTTCTTCGTCGAATTTTTTCGGTACAATCAAATTTTCGAGTTCGACATTGATTGGTATTTTTGCCGCATTGATCGGTCTGGGACACATTTCGGTCGGCGAATGGAGCTCTAAAGACGTCAGTTGAAAGCTGTGTTGCAAAAGAAAAGCATAGTCAAAGGAAACATAGCGCCAAGCATTTCCCTCGTAAGCACTCGCGGGAAAACGTGTTATCCTTAGAAATTTGTCAGTATTGGGTAGAGCACTGGCGCTGGAAGCTGGCGTCTATGTTTCAGGTAACGAAATGAACGTACGTTAGACAGCGGGCGGTCGCGGACGGCGGTCGGCAGGACTGCAAGTGATCGAATGGCGATCCGCGCGGCGGACAACCAGTCTTTAACGGGGAACGCGCGCGCGCGGCGCCCAACTGAAAACACCCTCTGCTTTGTCACGTACGACACGCCGAGCAGGAAGTTCACGTTTACTTGGCATCATGAAGCTTTATCGCACGAAAATTGGCACTCTCCGTCAGTTAACTTTACACTAGGGCACAGAAAGCGTTAACATACATTTTCTACAGTCTTTCACGCGAAGACGAAACCGGTTAGTGTCGTATTTTGAAGGCGGCGATGCTTAAATGCAACGTTTGTCAATACTTTGGAACGTATACATGTATTGCTGTTCTCGCACGAATACAAGAATGTCACACATGGTCCAATGCGCGACCACAGTTCATCAACAAAGCTGCACTAAAGTAAGGGCGAGAAGGTAAATCGAGCACTACTAACCACCCGTTCGCTTACAGCGACTGCAGGTCCAATAGTTTTATGAACTAGGTTCCAGGTTTCAATGTGCACTTTGACCAACATCTGCTCAATGAGCTCCTTCTCGTTTCCATTGTGTGAGCGGACAAAGCAAAGGACTACAACACACTATGAGGGATTACTGTTACACATGGCATCTTTCTCCACTACTACAGCAATAGTTACGCTTGAAGCAGTCATTTTGTATTCGGAAAGCATGAACGCTCAAAACTGACTTGACACTTAATTGAATACTCTTGCATAAGACTTGCATATTTTAAGTGATAAAGTAATTCAAATAAGCTGTAAGTATACCCTTCCCAATCCCATCCTATGCTCTT
>NIUQ01003449.1:0-18040 GCA_002796945.1 Plectus sambesii
CGCCACTTCTATTACATAAACAACCTGTTAATTCGCGCCTGGAAATTGCCAGTTTCACACATGCACTAACTTGCTGTCGTAATATCAAGCCTGTTATTCTAAACTACTTATTTTCGAAGGATGCTCTCTGTGGTGTCGTTTGCAGGATTTTTGAGATTGAAGATGGGCAATGTATTCTCAAATAACAAGCCTGATCGTGCCGCTGTTCGACAGGGTCTTTTACTTGACGGCGTAAGAACTTCTTAGTGTTAAATGTCACTCTTGCAGGTTTGAGTTGTTGTCGTTTTGAATCATGCAACAGATCTCGCTGTTATTGCGAAGAAATGTAGTGTTATTTTATTTTTTGTTCTTTCGTGTTACGAACTATTAATAAACTTTTGCTTTCAAACTAATCGAGCATTATTAAAACGACCCCTTTTGTTACGATGATGAGTGAAAAATCAGTATTAATTAAATATTTTAATTATTGAAAATCATCCATAATGAATCCTGTCAATATTAAGAAAGTTTTATTCCTGAATTGAATTCGGTTCGAGAAATATTTCATCGAATTCAGTTCATTTTCTTCGCCGCACATGAGAAAACAGGAATTAGTTAATGCGCAGTCATCAATAGTTTTTTGTTCAAAGGGCACGCTACCGTCATTGGTTATTACTCGAAACTGATTAGTTTTTCTTAAATATTAAGAACTTAGGGTGGGAGGTTAGCCAAGAATATAAAGGAGCAACTACAGGGTCTGCTACGACTTTATAATGAATTTGAAGTTGCTACCATTTCTGAACCACGCAAAGCGATTTTGCTGAAATTTTGCAGGAATGTAGCAGGGTAATTACATCTTTTGTTATTCTGAGTTTCAAGTTATTTGGTTCACGCATTCTCTGCAACCACGCGTTCGAATGCACTCGTTTCAGTTCTATTAATTTTGCATCGAATACGAAGAAATGATGCAACTTGTTTTTCAAATAACTTGGCCCAGAATAATCCAACTGAGCTCAAATTTAGCAAAGATTATCTTCAGATATAGGGGTTTAGTTTGTAAAAGGAATTATTGAATTCGGTCATAGTGTTGTCACGATATGGCCATGCAAACATAAGGACTCATTTTTTAAGTGAATTGCCTGTGGCGCGCAAAGCCATATTCACACGCATCCTTCTAAATGTGTATCCAGTTTGCCTGGCCATATCTTGACAACGCCATGACTGAATTCAATAATTCCTTTTTCAAACTAAACCCCTATATCTGAAGATAATCTTTGTTAAATTTGAGTTCAGTTGGATAATTCTGGGCCAAGTTATTTTTAAAACAAATTATGTCATTTCTTAAGATTTGATGCAAAATTAATAGAACTGAAACGAGTGCATTTGAACGCATGGTTACAGAGAGTGCGTGAACCAAATAATTTGAAACTCAGGATAATAAAAATGCAAATAGCCTGCTACATTCCTGCAAAATTTCAGCAAAATCGCTTGCGTGGTTCAGAAATGGTAGCAACTTCAAATTTAATATAAAGTCGTAGCAGACCCTGTACTTTTGATGTTTTGATTATGATTTGAATTAAATGATGATGAGCTAAAACTAAGAGAACAGTAAGAAACTTTTCTCGCTAAAGCCAATCGCTTTGTAAGAAAGAATACGTTAACCACAAACCTAAAGCTCGCAGAAACCAAAACGGCGGGATCATGCTACGTTTCCTGCCTAGTAATAGCAATATTTATTGCATAGTTCAAAGCGGTAACAACTCATAATTTACCGTAGTAAAGTGAAATATCCTGCAAATGTTATATATTATCATTTTTGAGGCAACAACACGAATTTTCCATATGTGATGATAATTTTGCTTCAATATCGTCAGTAGCGGTGATTGGTTGTATCTATTCATAGCTCACCCATTTTGCTACTAATCACGTACGTTTGGAGTTATAGCACCCGAACACTAGAAAAAGTATTGAATCAACAAGATCTTTTTATTACAATTGATAAAGTGATTAAGATTCGCTTTTTCTAAGCATCGAGAAATTTGTTCAGAGCTTTGACACAATGGGCAAAAAGTGTTCGGATTATTCTGAAATTTGGTATGCTAAGGTGCTTTAGGGTAAAACTTCCGAAAATGACGTCGGATTATTTTACAAAAGTTTTCGCTTCGAGATAAGGCGGAAAATTTAAATTTGTGTACTAACAAAACAGAATTTGTCAAAATCAATGTTTTTGTACACCAATCGATTAGGAATGATGAGATGAATCTGAATGTATGCTCAAATTTGAAATCAGTGCAGAACCTGAAAAGTTACGCAAGATAGAAAAGTCGTATTTAAGAACTTTTTGGTTTCTTAATTTTTTCAATCAAAACTTATTCACATTACATAAGTTAAAGTTACCCTAGGAATAAAGCCCTAGTTCTGGGCTATTCTACGGCATCATGGAAATGGGCAAAGTCGTGCATGTAGTGAACGCAAATTGAGCTCGAACGTGGTGTACCCCTTGCTTACATTGTTTGGCATAGCGGGTAGTAGCATAGCGTGTATGACAAATAACACGGTAGTTTGCAACCAAATTCAATGCGGATTTCGGCAGCTTATAGAGCTCTCATTAACTTAGATTTCCTTTTTTTATCATAAAAATCCGATCACAATACTCATTTTACGAACTTTCTACGGAAAGTCACAATTTCGGACGTTTTCGCGTTCCTTGCATGTTTCACACATAATTTGGTCGGCGTACCGTTAAAATGCGCGAGAAACGCACGAGAATGTGAAAATTTTGACTCTCCGTAGATAGTTCGTAAATTGAGTAATTGTGATCGGATTTTTATGATTAAAAAAAAGAAATCTAAGCTAATGAGAGCTCTACAGGATGCCAAAATCCGCATTGAATTTGGTTGCAAACTACCAGAGTTATTTGTCATACAGGCTATGCCGATTCGCTCTATGCTCAACACGGTAAACATAGGGTGCACCACGTTCGGGCTCAAATAGTGTTCAGCACATGCACGACTTTGCCCATTTTCATGATGCCGTTGGATAGCCCAGAGTTAGCGCTACAACCCCAGGGTACATCAATTTTGAGAATTGTGAACAAGCTTTGACCGAAAAATTCAAAAAAACCAAAAAGTTAAAAAACCTGAAAAACTCAAAAAACGCGATATTTTGTTTTCTGCATAAATTTTCAGATTCTGCACCGATTTATAAATTAAAAACGCATCTAGATTCGTCTCATCATTTCCAATCGATCGATATATAGAAACATTGATTTAAGTCACGTTCTGCCACATTTTCTCTTACCCATTTTTTCGGTAAATTTGGCACCTATCACGTTCGGGCTCAAATAGTGTTCAGCACATGCACGACTTTGTCCATTTTCATGATGCCGTTGGATAGCCCTGCATTAGGGCTACAACCCCAGGGTACAGCAATTTTTTGAATTATGACCAAGATCTTACCGAAAAATTCAAAAAGCTAAAAAGTTTGAAAACTCGACTTTTCTCTCTTGCATAACTTTTCAGGTTCTTCACCAATTTTTAATCTGAGCACACATTCAGATTCATCTCATCATCCCCAATCGATTGATCTATGAAAACATTGATTTTGACAAATTCTGTTTTGTCAGTACACAAATTTAAATTTCCCGCCTTATCTCGAAGCGAAAACTTTTGTAAAATAAACCGACATGATTTTCCAAAGTTTTACCCTAAAGCACCTTAGCATACCAAATTTCGGCAAAATCCGAAAACTTTTTGCCAACTGTGCAAAGGCTCTGAACAAATTTCTCGATGCTTAGAAAAAGCGGATCTTAAACGCTAAGTTAACTCCGATAGATATTTGTTGTACAGTTAGCTGTGTTTATAATGTCGGTCATGTGACCGGCGAAAGACCGATGTTATGAAGACAGGCATTATAAAAGCAGTTGCTGTATGTAGCTGCTACAATCTACAGGATGTCTCACGAAGATGTGCAGATATTATTGTTAAGTAACTTGTCTTAGAATTGTCCAAATGATCTGAAATTTAACATAAATAATCTGCAGACATTGGGATACCGTATTTCTTCCAATAGACGCCCCCCTCTAATAGACGCCCCCCTCAAGCCTTGATTGAAAAAATAGACGCCCTGGGCGTCTATTGGAAGAAATACGGTATGTTTGAAGATTGAATTAATGAATTCGATCATGGCATTGTCAAGTTAAGGCCAAGTAAACATAATCACTCATTTTCAAGCAAGTTGCATGCGACGCCTATATCCTGACCTTCAACTGTCCTTGAAAATGAGTGTTTATGTTTACTGGACCTTATTATGATTATTAGGGTTGTAACGGGGACGGGGAATTGGAAATTCCGGGGACGGGGAATTGGAAATTCCGGGGACGGGGAATTGGAAATTCCGGGGACGGGGAATTGGAAATTCCGGGGACGGGGAATTGGAAATTCCGGGGACGGGGAATTGGAANACGGGGAATTGGAAATTCCGGGGACGGGGAATTGGAAATTCCGGGGACGGGGAATTGGAAATTCCGGGGACGGGGAATTGGAAATTCCGGGGACGGGGAATTCCGGGGACGGGGACAAATTGAAAATCCGGGGACGGGGAATTTTGGGAACGGGGACAAAATTTAATTCCGGGGACGGGAAATTTTCGGGGACGCGGATTTCGGGGACGGGGAAAAAAATGCGAAAAAAAATTAATTAAAAATTACTTAAAAGGTAAAATAATGTATCGACATAGTGTAAACTACACTGAAATAATATTAAAATTATAAATTATGATAATTGAGTAGGAAAAAATCAGAATTTTAGGGATGGGGAATTCCGGGGACGGGGACAAATTGAAATTCCGGGGACGGGGAATTTCGGGGACGGGGACAAAATGAAATTCCGGGGACGGGGACGGGGAATCCCCGGGGAACGGGGAATTCCCCGTCCACGTTACAACCCTAATGATTATACCATGATCATATTCAATAATTTAATCTTCAAACGAAACCCCAACGTCGGCAGTTTATTTATGCTAATTTGCAGTTCATTTGGATAATTCTGAGACAAGTTATTCCACAACCATATCTGCACACCTTCGTGAGACATTCTGTACTTAAAAAACATTTTCTCTGAAACAACCTTTAGAAAACTAGCTTTGCGGTGGCAGTTTGCGGACAAATGAAGGCAGGAAAGTCTCGATTTATTAATGCTATTCGCGGTATTGTTGACAAAAACGCCGCGGACTACGCGCCAGTAGGCGAATTCGACGTTCCGACTGATGTGAAGAAATATGCATTTCGTGATAGCAATTTGTCGCATATCTGGCTGTACGATGTGCCTGGAAGTGGACGCAGTTCGATAATCACAGAAGACTATTTCAAGTAAGTGTCGCTTGCACACTGTAAATGTTTCAAAAATAATACTTGCTGGATATATACCAGTTGCGCAAACGCGAATTTAACTTATATTTTACTACTGCAGTTGAAGAATATTGTATTCACAATACCAGGATATCCTGAGAACAGTTTTATTGCTTAATCAGACCTTAACCTGTGGTTTGCAGCAAACCTAACCCGATTTAGGGTTGCGAGCAAAAATCAAATCTTGTCGTTTGCTTCAGCGTTCTGACAAGCGCTGACTGTAAAAATTTAGAATTAAGAATTTTATTGAACAAGATGATCTGTTCGAAATAGACTGTTGAGATGAGCAAGACTATCGTTAGGCTTACCCTCCCGGGAAGCAACTGGACTCTGATCAACTGGCGGCAGATCATCGAGAACAGGACCTAGTCTCATCTCGATCTTAATTAGCTCCTCCAAGGGGAGACGATATCATTTACGTCCAAAAATGACCGAAAAACAAAATGAGCAATGTATATGGCCAGATTATTGTCTGAACGCATCGCAAAAGCGCCCGCTGATTCATGTCCACGACTGGTACAATCAAGCTAGCTTAGACGTTCTTTTTACTTTCTAATAAAATGCCTCATTACCTCCTCTGCTGCATGTAATGTAATACTTTGAACAATCAGAATCAGGTTACAAGTGAATATTTAAATGAATAATATTTCAACTTTAGTAAATTGAAATACAACGATCATCTTAAATTACTACTAAAATACGTATTTCCTTGTACTTGATGCAGGTCATCGTGAAAGATTTTAGAGCAAACAAGTTGGTAGCCTTTGATTGTGTGCTAATATTTGTTGGCGGTCGCATTCGCGATGAAGATATTGAACTGGCTATGATCGCCAGAAAGTATGGAATTCCTTTCAAGTTCGTGCTTTCATACTGTGATCGACGTATCCAGGAACACGTGTACAATGATGCGGCGGGCAAAGAAACAGCAAAGGAAGTGTTTTCAAAAAAGGGTAAGAATAATCGTCATGATAGGAGACGTGTAAGTGTTCTCATTCCAGTGCTGATCATAATCGAATTACTGGAAGGGTAGAAATATTGGATGATACTTAATTTGGGTGACTGGCCCAGTTGGACCTATTGGGTGGTATTTAATTTGGGTGATTGACCGGTCTGCCTCAGTAATAACTGAATGACATTGATGACTTGACTGAAGCACTGTTATATGCAACTGTCGGCACGCTGTAGTCTCTCGTATGCCTAAGTTGGTGCAGTTATCTGCTCTTTGTCGGAGGGTAATTACAGTTATGCTGACCTGCCGCTGCACCCTCTAAGTTGTGCTTTGACCTATCCTGCTCAAACTCTCGCTCATACTTTTTACTAAATATTCCAATAATGGATCACTTTGTAGTTAGAGCATCGCGATTAAGCCAGCCAATTCTCCCGAATCCTTCTGATCAATTCTGACAATTTACAAACCATTCCATTTGATCAAGATCTTCCAAATACTACTCTCTCTGATAATCCGCTAATTGCTAAAGTAACAAATGATCAGGCAAAGATCAGAATGGAGCAGAATAGTAGCTATAAGCGAAAAGCTTACAATTTAAATAATTTAAATACAATCCGACGATTTAAATGCAAAAATCGGTAAATATGCCGCAGAAAACAGAGCTGCCAAAGCGATTAGGCACCTTTAGCTGTTAAATTGCTTCGGTTTTAGCCAGTGCTGGTCATAAACTGCAGTATCGCAAACGATTGATTCGATTCGTAATGAAATCGAAGTAGTGATTAACTGATTGATTTTTTGTGAATTCAGATGTTTCTGAATGCGTTATTAAACATAAAGACAAATTGCCTACCTACATATTTTTCAATGTGAGAAAGTGGAGGTGGGCATCGATTAGTGTGATTGGGGGAGCATGAAGGGTGGGATAAATATTGGGTGGTACTTAATTTGGGTGATCGGCCGGACCAACCAATAATTTCTCGCCTTACAGTATCAGCTAAGTTTCAGTTACTACTTGAAAACAGGCAAAGAAGGCGTCTTGTTCCTAGTTGGGCTAAGGGGCGACTAGTACGCGATACAAATCCTAACACCAGTGGGGGAATTCACGAGGGGGGATCAAATGAAAACAATAATTTCGCAATAGACTGCGGTATTGCAAAATTATTGTTTTCATTTGATCCCCCTCGTAGCATCTATCGTTTTTTACTATACAAATGATAGCATTTTACGCTAATCACTTATCCATGTGTGTGAAAACACTCGCGGGGAAGCTAAGTTGTCTAACTGGTATTAGACGCTTGTATTACGTTCCAGTCGCCCCTTAGCCCGACTATGTTCTTCTCCTTCCTCAAGTATTCCGAAATTCTCACCGAATTGTGCTTACCTCCAAGAAAAGTGTTCTATCTTTTTTTAAATTTATCGTGCTTGCTACCCTTACTTTTAGATATTTGTTACTGAAGCATCCATAATGCTGCTTTGCATGATTTTAGTTACGGCCTCGACGAGGAAACAACTAAATGAAAAGGGGGACCTTGCAATGTCACAAACCGAAGTGTTTCTCATTAGCTCAACAGTTTATGAGAATCCTCATGAAAACGCAGAATATCGCATCGATGAAGACTACCTACTGCGTTACATCATAACTCAAGTGCCATTGGATCAACAGGGACCTCTTTCTTGATTATATAGCTGACTTGCAAATGCGTTTTGCAAATCGCAACACTTGTGTTTGTAGTTGTGCAATTTTCAATTTGAAAAAAAGTTTAACAAACTGCATGTTTCAAAGCCATTTCCACTTGCGCGATTTTCGCATAAAAGTACTGAAAAATGCTTTATTTTACAAGAACACAAAGTGTCTGTAGTAAAATAGTCATTGTATGAAATGTGAGAATTGATTAGGCAAAGATCTAATGGATCTTGGTTAGGTCTCTTTTATCAGCTATTTGAAAAAACCGCGCATCCATGTCCTGCCAGACTATGGTGTGCACCCTGAAATGGGCTTCATATAACCTCGCCATCTCCCTCTCTTACTCAAAGATTCAAGTAGAAGGCACTAGCTCAAAACTAATTGAGCTACTTCAATGAACTACTATCATCGCCACTGACTATCTCATAAGGTTACTTGTCCTACGAAGTCATCTAATTCATCAACGTTTATTCTAACGGAATCGTGAACAAACACGAGCAACGGTAAAACATTCTCAACAAGGAAAAAGCTAGAAAACAGGAAGGAAAGCGAGCAGGGAGCAGAACTCTTCCGACAAGTCATCTCCATCCGCGGCCGTGTCCTTGGCCTTGGCCTCCTCCACCGCGTGCAGACTCCTGTCGCGGCCATCGGTCGCGGCGCTCCGCCTCGTCTCCTCGCCGGTCTTCTCGGCGTCTGAATATGCGAGAATTAGCGATGGGTAGGGAGGGCGGGAAGCTAATCAATTCTCGCATTTCATACAATGACTATTTTACTACAGACACTTCGTGTCTTTGTAAAATAAAGCATTGTAAATCAATGCTCGAATTGATTAGGCATGTTTAAAGCAGACTACTAGTCGCTCTAGTGAAAAAAACAGAAAGCCCCACTTTCTGAGGTTAGCACCGCCGCCGAGAAACCCTGCCGAATCGGTTTCAGGTAGAAACGCGCAAAAGTGGTCGACCCTGGGGACCAATTTGCCGCCGCCATTATCTGCGCTGCAGACAATCCTGCCCTAGCGGCCTTAGATGTCGCGGCCGATCGCATGGAGTGAGCTGTGAATCGTGTATCCACGCCGCTCATCGAAAGCATGGTACATATCCAGCGCGTGACTGAGGCGGGCCCAATAGCCTGATGTCTTCCTACATAAGACAGTAGCAGCTTATCTGTAGTCCCTCGCCAACCGCTCGTTCGTGCGATATAATCACTGAGCGTGTGTACTGGGCACAACAGCGTCTCGGGGTGTTGAGTGTAAATCGCCTCATGAGGCGGTCTGCTACCGCGATTTTTATTCATGCCTGGAAGTGTAAAAACGACGCGGTCATCAAACGTTCTCATGCATGAAAGCCATAGGTTTGCCACCTCTGACAGCCACTTGGGACTGCACAATGCCAACAGCATGGTCAGTTTTAAAGACAGCAACTTGTCTCTCAGTGTCTCACTATGTCCCCACGTCTTCAGGGCGTTCAGGACATTAGTCACGTCCCAAGTAGCCAAGTGCTTAGGGAGTGGGGGCGCCATACGAAATAAGCCCTTCATGACGCGAGTGATACGCGAGTCCCCTGTGAACAATGCCTGCTCATTCAACGAATCGAGGACAGTACATACCACCAACTTGATCACTGCAATCGAGTTGTACTGAAGCCCGGCTCGTTGCTGCGCGATGAGGAAGTTGGCAACGTCTTTTATAGATGGCGAAAGTGTATCAACACATTGTTGCACACACCAGCAATGCCACTTCTTGAGGGCTGAGTCGTACTGCTTGCGGGTCCCACTTGCCCAAGAGGACAGGATAGCCATGGCAGCATCTTGCAAAAAGCCCTGGCTTTCCCAGTAACGCCCAATATCCGCCATGCTGACAGGAACAACGTTCTGTTGTTGATCAGGGGGCGGGGATCCCCCGGTCTGCGATCTGAGCAGAAGGGTGGACTGGGGCAGAAGGAATGGTCTTTCGACTGCTAGCTGAAGTAGCGACGGCCACCACACTTGCATCGGCCACACTGGGGCGATCAGAAGGACCTCTGTGCGATCTATCAGAACTTTCTGAAGGGTTTGCCTGACTAGGCAAAATGGAGGAAATGCATAAGCGCAAATTTCCAACTAATTCTGCGCGAAGGCGTCTATCGCTTGAGTCTCCGGGTCGGGGCGCCAAGAGAAGAACAGGGGGAGTTGGGCATTGTTGCGGGTTGCAAACAGATCGACTGAGCACTGCAGCAGTCTCTCGTACAGCACCTGGGCTAGACTCAGATTGAGCTGCCACTTGCTCGCCTCTTGCATTGATCTCAACTCAAGATTGGCGATCGTATTCAAAACTCCTGGAAGGTGAATAGCTTGTAACGAAATATTACGATCCAAACACCATTCCCAAATTTCTACCGCTAAGTTACTCAACTCGCGGCTCGCAGTACCCCCTTGTTTATTGAGGTAGGTGACTGCGGCAGAACTGTCGCACTGGAAAAGGACATGTAAATCTGCTGCATCATGGAGGAAAGACTTAAGTGCAAGGAAAGCTGCTAGCAGTTCCTTAAAGTTAATGTGCCTGGGATGTTCAGCATTAGTCCATCACCCAACAGTCAACTGACCGCACCACACCACGCCCCAACCTATGTTAGAGGAATCTGAAGTAATGACCTGGTGGGGTATGGGTGAAAGTATAGAGCGCCCATTCCACTTTTGCACCTGCGACGCCCATAATCTCAGCTCACGCTTAGCCAATTCGTCGAGGGCAACCTGCCCCTCATAAGAAATGTAGCGCCCCAACTGTCAACCTAGCAGATATTGAAGGTTGCGCAAGTAAAGCGCGCTGGGTAAAATCGCTTGTGCCACAGACGCAAAATGCCCCAATATTTTGGCTAACTCTATCGTTCGCACCAAATGGGACCCCAGCATTTGTCAGCACTGTTCCTCAATGTGACAAAGCTTTTCTTCTGGTATGGACGTCATGCATTGTGTATTGACCAGCATGCCCAAGTATTCAATACTCTGCGTTGGGGTCAAAACAGATTTCTCCCTGTTGACTGCCAACCCCAAGCAATCAAAAAGCAGCAAAGCCTTCTCTAAATCTTGCTGAAGCGCCCCTCTATCCTCATTGAGGAAGAGCCAGTCATCTAGGTAGACAATCAGTCTAATACCTAGTTGTTGCAGCACTGCCGCGACTGGATGAATAACCTTTGTATAAACGTGAGGGCTCTGGGCTAACTCATATGGTAGACAGTTCAACCAAAAGAAGCGCTTTACCCATTCAAACGCCACAAAGCGTCAATGATGGGGGCCAAAGGGATGCCATAATAGGCATCCTTCATATCTATCTTAGCGCAAAAGTCGTTGGGGTGGAGAAGGTCCTTTAACATAAAGAGACCTTCCATCTTAAAATGCTCATACTGCAGAAAGCAATTGAGTGGTTTATGGTTCACCACTGGTCAAACCTCCCCAACTTTTTTGGTACTAGGAAGAGCCAAGATAGCCACAGGTTGCTGACCGCGTTGCCACTCACTTCCATAATAGCACCTTTCCTTAGCATATTCTCCACCTCCTTGTCCACTAGCTTCTGCTCAGAAGGGGTGAATCGGATAGGTGTTGGCGCGACTTGCTGTCAACCCTGGTCAACATCAAATCCTAAGCAGTATTCCTCAACGGCCTGTGAAACCCATTGATCACGTGTAATACGGCGCCAATTGGGTGAGAAAGCACAAAGTTGTCCTGCCATTACTTCTGGGAAAGGGATCACCTCAAAATTCAGCAAACGCAGTGACACGCCCAAGTTTGCCCTGCAACCCTGCATGGTGTCATTAGCTAACCTGGAGGGGCCCACCGCAACCATGGAAAACATGTCCAAACAAAAAGTCACTGACTTGTAAGATGATGGTCATGGTTGCTTTGCTGGGCAGGAAGCGCTGGTTAAAGGCTGGTTGCTGGCCCATTGGCCCAATCAAGCAAGAGCTTTCAAAAGGGTTCCATCCTTTCCATGCTCAAGAGCCTCGTCAAGCAACTTGCTACCGAACAGAGCTGGCGCTATGGCGCCCATGGCGTGATCACGCACCGCATCGCGGGTGCGCGCTGAGATAAGGGTGGCCCTAAACAAGGGCACAGCCGCTGTTAGGTCGCGGACAAACTGGTGAAGAATGGCTTCCCACCAAAGCATGGTCACTTCATGTGATGTCATTGAATTGGCCTTGATCGCCCACTGGATACAACCCCTCAATGGTCTCCCTAGGAGCCCTGCGTGGACTTGATGCAGCACCATCAACATCAGGTTGTGAGCATTGGTCACTGACTGGTGGAGGGTGGAAAGATTGATCTCAGATGAACTGATGATTTTCTTCTGTGCTTTAATGACTTCCACGACCTGCGGGTCCATGACTGGCACCTGTGCTAAATGTGAATCAATAGTCGATAGACTGGCGAACGCCGACCGGCGCTGTGACGGCAGAAGGCCCATGCCCATGGCATAGCGCTTAAACAGGGCATTGGCCTTGGTACACAACGCCATGCGCGTCCACAGCTGGCAGCGCCAGTGACACCTCCATGCCGGAGGTCCTACTTGCATGGCGCGGCAAGGAGTTCATACGTTTGTGACATTGGGACTGCTCTCACAAGCAGTCATGAATGTGCTTCATCGGCCATCCTCATCGTCCCCTGGAGGACGACTCCAACGACAAAGATCGCGAGCGTGACAAGCGCTCTGACATCCCCCGCGAGCTCCCAGATGCGTGGGAGCTACTGCGGCCAGTCCAGCCACTGGCCTGAGACTTAACGTCCTCCTCATCCAGCAGGATCGGTGATGGTCGCCAATCCACTGCCCTCTCCTCATCACTCAATGAGGAGATTTGCAACTCGTCGCGCACTACGCTAAGAGTTGCAGAGGACGCCGACCTCAACAGCGATGCTGGGAAGCTGAACATAGCCTAAACTATCTGGCTACGCGAAGAAACGAATAAGAAGTAGACGAAACAAGAAACCTACCATGCGCAACTGCGCTCTGAAGAATCTCTGAGTAAGAGAGGGAGATGGCGAGGTTATATGGAGTTTATTTCAGGATGCATACCGTAGTCTGGCAGGACACAGATGCGCGGTTTTTTCAAATAGCTGATAAAAGAGACCCAACCAAGATCCAATAGATCTATGCCTAATCAATTTGAACATTGATTTACAATTGAAAGTTTTATGAAACCAAAATTACACAAGGGGCGTATTTCGGAAAACAATTGCGAATTTCGAACGCAACTCGCAATTCGCAGCTCTTGTGTTTGCAATTGTGCAATTTCCAGTTTCATAAAGGTTTGACGGGATTGCATTTTGCGTTCACAATTGCATAACGCAACTGTCAAGTGCGCGGGTACTACCCTGAATCAAGACCGTATTTTAGGCCGCGCCATCTTTGTTTGCTATCGTTGCTCGTTTTTTGTTGTTCGGTTTTTGATGCTCAATATCGAATAAACTGTTTTAAAGAACCAGACTGAACCCACACCGTATCGGGGTAAAGGGGGAAGAACCGCCCCTGGGCACAACACAACTGCAAATGTAATCAAGGGAACAACTGCAATCATGGCAACTGTAACTATGACAACAGCTGTGACCATGACAAAATATAATACCATGACAATTGTAACCGTTTTTTAGTTGCTACTGCACCTAAAATACTTATTCTAAAATCGTTGAGATAGAGTTAAATTTAATATTAAACTACTAAAATCATGTTGGCGAGGATGCTTCATATCAATGCTTCCAGTGATTTCGCTCTCACTATTCATTTTCGGCGATAATTAGTGAAAACGCAATTTCACATTTGAATTCACAGTGCCTTTTACACTTGCGCTTTTTCGCCTGAGAGCATTGCGGAATTGAGAGATTCAATTGCGATTTGTAGTTTTATGAAACAGACAGCTGCGAATTGAGATTGCGAATTGCAATACGCAATTGCGTTTTGCAATTCGCAAGAGTTGCGTTCTCAACAGCTTTATGAAACCGAAAATGGCGAAATGCCGTTGCGAATGCAATTCGCAATCGCAATTGCTTTACGAAACACGCCCAAGACCTACACATGCAATTATTTTAAGCAGCGGTCACAATGCGTCTTTTGTCAAGGTTGCACCGTGTGGCAGCTTTTCTTATCTTATTAGAGAAAAGAATACGTGCCAAATTTAAACAGTTGCGTATCTGCCCCAAATTATTAAACCATTTGAATAATTGCAACGATTTTTACCGCTCTACCATTATCAAAATTCAATTACATCATTGATCACTGTCTACATTGTAATAAAATTGCAATATTCCACACAAGGCGACGTGAAATACGTTATTTGCTGCCGACTGCATGCAGCAAAAAATAAAAATTTTGATGCTTACTGCCACATTGTGACCACCGCTTTATAAAAGAGTGCCAAGGAAGCGGAATAGTTCTGGAACAAACTTTTTTAATCATAAACTTACCATATACAGGACGAAATAATGTCATGTTTGAGCACATATTCTTGAACTTGAGACACACTAAGAGTTCAGTTTTCATCAAATATAACAGAATCTAGCAGCAGTCATATGAATAAGGCTTTGTAATTTAATTTTTTCTAATACTTGCATATCATCTTCCGATGAAATGACTGCTTACCTTGATAAAAGAAGCTAGTCACTCTAATTTTTTAATCTGAAGGAATCGATAAAGTTGCTCATTTAAATTATCAGTTGGTCTTTACTTGAACTTCGATATTAGCGCTGAATAAATCAAAAGAAATGGAGAGTGAGGTTCGTCATTTCAATTTCAAGGGTACTTGAAAATATCAAACTTCTATCTCCAGTTCTTTCGACTCATTCAGCGCTAATATTGAATTTCTAGTGAAGATCGCCTAATCATTTGAATGAGCAATAATTTTGATTTTCTCTGACAAAAAATCGCCGTGATCAGCTTTTACAAAAATTCGATAAGCGCTTCATCCCATAGCATAGGCTCGCATTTCATTGCGTTGTGTCTCTTATCCAATTTTCTTTACTAGCATTCCATAACTGTCATTAGGGACTAGTGAAGCATTTGAATTAGCGAAGCACTGGATTCTATTTACTTAAAAATGCAAAAAATCAATGAACCTAGTCAATTGCTGCAGTTGTTTATCTCGATTGGAAAGCGACGTGAAAAGTGACGAAAATCAAGTGTTCAAAATAACTTGCTTATATTACATTCGTTTTCTGAAGTAAGAATGATAACTGATAACAATGCAACATGATATTTCTAGTAGAGAGTATCGACGACTTTCATGCGACGCTTGACTTGAGTTAACTGCATATTTAAGTTTTATTATTATTAATTGAAATTGTATCAGAACTTTTTAACACCTTGCAAACTCTTCTTGTGAAATGCTGATTCTGGGTTCTACTGCGTCCTATCCAAAATGATGGGATTACTAAAAGCTGGTTTAAGGGGGAATTTTTCGAACACAGCTTTAATAGAAGACATTATCTGCTTAAAGCCGGAATTGACGAAAAATAAAATTTTTGTGTACATGGTAGCCTAAAGTTAGTTTACCGCAGCACAATTGTGGAAAGTCATAGAGCAGAGTTTATAAACTCGGTGAAAATCAGTTAAATCAAGGGCAGTATTGACTGACGATTTGCTGAAGATATTTTAGCTTGCATGGTTAATTGATTATTTTAGCAGAGGTCAATCAAACTGAGCTCAACGAACCAAATTTTAACATTATCACTCTATCCAAGAGCTTGTTACTTCTGTTTAATAAGATTTTTTCTTGGTCATTTGTTATTGCCATATAATCAGTGTGGACGTGCACTTATAGAATGCACATTCTGTTTATCTTTAGTTGAATATTTTTGTGGTCTTACTATCATTTATATCTATGTAATGTGCTATGTCATGCGCGAAAACAATTTATTTGTTCAATAAACATTTATTTGAAGCAAGAATGTGTTTGAAGACTTAATGCCAACTTTGCATCGGCTTCAATGCAGTCGTTTCGATCTTGAATATTTTATATTGCAAATAACTATGGAAATGTTGGATAAGACCTTCATTTACTGACTGTCGCACCGCAAGCCGTTAAGCCACCCCCACTCTCCATTTCATCCATCGTTTGTCATCATCAAGTTTCGATCGCTATTTTGTATCTCTTAAATTAACCCTACATTAAAGGTGAATAAAGTATTCTTGAGTTTAAAACTCGGCAAAATTATACATTTGCGGTTGTTCGATAAAAAGCTTTCAAATTGCAGCGTACGACCGAAGTAACACCGACAATGGCAGAAACAGATGATGATTCACTAAACGTCTTTAAATATTTTCGAGATTATACACCTGACACTTGGCGAGAATTTATAGAAAACCTGCCAGATAACAAAGAAATTCATAAATCCGAAGAACCAGCCATTAATCCATATCCTTTTTTTATTTCAAAGCTTTTTGAGTGGGCACGCTATAAGTATCCATATTTAATCGCTGGTGGTAGTATATTGATTGTCATCTTTTTATATACTAAATTAAGGAAAAAGAAGGAACAGTGCCAAAGACACTTCTTTCAAGATCGAAGAGCAATTGGTATTTGCGGAACATTTAAGGGTGGAAAGTCGACCTTAATCAACGCATTAAGGGACATTCCAAAGGGTGATTCAAGAGCTGCATTTGTCGACCAATATTCGGAAAATACGACGATACAGGTGTATGAATATGATAAACAGACAGTACTGGTAGAGCTTCCACATACCGATCAAGTAAAAGAGTCTACAAAGGATTATTTCAAGTAATGCTTTAACATTGCATACATCTTAACAGTCTATCAGTTAAAATTAACTGGATTAATGCTCCATATCTTTCGTGTTATTTATGCAAATGTAGGATGTTCACTGTGTTGTCCCGCGACCTCGGTACGAATTTGCTATTTACAAGATATTTATTCGACACGATCGCTCCGGACCGCATCCAAAACGAACACTCTTCTCTCCACTCCATACATTGATCACACCAAACAATAGCATAAGGAAACCATTTCGATCCCAGAAAATCGTGTTAAGACTTTCGTTATCGCCAGGCCACATGAATCGTAGTCCGCAGAGCGCGTCCGACTACACAAACTTCATAACAGATCTAATTTTCAGGAATCACAATCTCCATGAATACAGTCTTTTGGTATTTGTTACGGGACAAATGGTGCGCAAGAAAGACATAGAAATTGCAAGTATTGCCCGAGAAAACAACATTGAATGCATTTTCGTCCGATCAGCATGTGATACGGATTTGAAACCAATAGCGAATAGTATGGAAGAACAGGACGAAAAGAAACGAGAGTTGAGGAAGTTGGGTATGTCTCAGTTTTAATCAGCTGGGTAATATGGAACCTTCACTTAAGGACAATTCATGTGAATACATTTTAGGTTTGAAAAAATACATGGAAGACATCGAAAAGTATCCCATTCTTAATGGAGTCGATTGCTACTTTGTTAGTAGCTGTTGCTTTTACGAAAATTGTGATGCAACAGAAAAGCGCGCTTTTGGTCTGGATGAGGATGAATTGAAGAAGAAAATAAAAGGATACTGAAACACTGAAGAATGTCTTCCAAATATTCGCCAAAATCGCAGTTACGTTATAAAAGCAGTTGATACTCACTGCGTAATACACTTGTCAGTATAGCCCGGGAGAGGGTGAGATGCGCGGAAATGGCACTACGACCCTTGAGGAGGGCGGACTTCGCCAAAGGAGTGCAAATTAGCCTCAATTAGGACAATCCATGTGTCGTTCTAACGGGCGGAGAAGATACGTGGGGTCATTTGAACTTCCCTACCGCGTGAAGGCTACTAGCAACTAGGGGCAAAAAGGAGCGACGTTATAAAAGCAGTCAGATCAGTACTAACGTCGGTCAAGGGACCGGTCAAACACAGACGTTATAAAGACAACGACGTTATAAACGCCGACATTATAAAGGCAGTTGGCCCTGTACAAAACATAGTACACTTTGTCGGGACCGGCCAAGGACCGACGTTATAAAGACAGCGACGTTATAGAGCCAGGCGTTATAAACACAGTTGACT
>NIUQ01003450.1:0-17366 GCA_002796945.1 Plectus sambesii
CTCACGACGCAGGCGGCGTTGAATGTCGCCATGCTGTAGCACTTCCCATCGACCAACACCTGCGTGCTTGGATTGCACTCTGAAGCGATGATTCCTTTTAATTGCAGAAAAGCGCGCAAAATCATAAAAATGTTAAGTCGTATAAAAGTAATTATAATTAAGCCCAATCTGGACACGTTTCTGTGTTCGTAAAGAAATTCATCTTTCGAAATTTTCCCCTTTTATTCCATCGGTTTGCAAAATTTTACTCTATCGCATAGGGATGTATTGAAGTTGCAGTTTTTTTCGGCAACACGCTTTTAAGAGAATAAGAAAAGCCAAAAAACAAGACAAGTGACTATTTGAAACCACTGGAAAACGAGAAAAGGCGGCCTCAGATTAAGAATGAACGAATAATCCCTTTTGGAGACTATGCTCCATTTCTAGTAATGGTCTTTCATAATAAAAAGTGTCATATGACGTTCGAAGCTACTAATATCGGTATCTTAGTTGCAAACTTTTTCGACGAATGAGTAACAGGAAATCATAAAAAATCTGTTGCATATGCACCTGCCGTAGGTTCTTACCAACCAATATTATTAAGCTAATAATTTCAAGTTAGAAGCAAAAATTATAAAAGCAAGTGAAGTATAAACGCGGCCTTATGAACCTAAACACATTATAGACGAATGTGACCAAAAATTTACGTACTGACGCATAGTGTGGGACCGCTTCCGAGAAATCCACTCGGGCAAACGCAGAGTCTCGAGCAGATGGCTCCACTCGGACATTGTTTCACACCCTTCGGACAAGATTGGCCAAGATTTTTCTTTGCAACACATTCGCCGCCAATTTCTACTTCTGTTTGAAGGCATCCTGCTGAAAATAAATTCTAAGTACGGATTGGAAATAGTTTATTTTTGTATATGCGCGCGGAAAGCAGCAGCTAACCACTTGATGGGAACTATTTAAGTATTAAAAGTACACAGATTTCAACTGGATGCCATGATCCAGACACTTATTAGCTATGCTAAACTGAGGGAGATCATTTATTTAAAGGCAATGAGGAAATGTTTTTCGACGACAATACGAGAATAATATGCATATTTTATATAATGAAAAGCTTCTGACTCTAAAAGAACTCAGAAAAGAAAAACTGTTTCAGCAATATTTATAATATAGTGTGAAAATGTTGAGAAGCATATCAGTTCTGTTTCTGATAATTAAAAATTACCGAATGCAGCGCGCCTTACTTATATCGCTTTACCATAAGCTTTTTTCCAACGAGAGTGTTAGTGAATGAAGCCATGTAACGCAATTTTTGCAAATAAACAACCCCAAATTGTAAATAATAACTTAAAAGTGCCCGCACAAAATTTATCGCCAAATTGCATTCAAACTTCAGGATACCTACAAAAATCGCCCGGCACAACCATTTTTTCATGTTATGAAATTCCTAAGTACAAAATTGTTCATCAGACTTTGTGCCATGCATTCTACTCCCGGCCCAAGGAAATGACTGTTGCTGACTTAACGAACCTGCAGCATCTTTGCTTGGACTCTGATTGATGGCGTTGAGCTGCGCCATTAGTTCGTCGGCTAATTTTTCGAGAGCCGAATCAGCTGCGTTGCCGGCGACGTTTCCAAATATGCTCTCTGCTCCATTTACTGCATTAGCCACGATATCGGGCAGATCGACGCCGCCGATATTCAGGTCGGGAAGGCCTAAGAATTGTATTTCAATGCGAATAAATTAAAGAAAAAGTGGGACTATTAATTAAGTAATTCATTCGTTACAACATATTGCTGCACATATCGGCAATTTTTCACCTGCAGACGACAAAATATCAACGTTAACCGTTAACCTTCATTATTTTACCGTAATTAAAATACATCGACCCTCTTTTATCAAAGTTAAAAGAAGTGCCATGCTTTGTTAAATGCATGAGAAGCAGATAAGTAACACTTTTTTACGAATATTAGCACTGCAAGTAAGCGTAGCTAGTTTAGGGCGCCAAGAGGAGCAACATGTTCAAGTTTTAGTGAAATAGGGCTCAGGGGCCATATTTTTGAGAAAGTCCAGTAATAAATAAAATCGAGCTTCAGGTGTACGGCACGCGGGTACAGTAGCCCTGATTTTTATTCATAATGTTATGAAATTTAATTTATGTCATTGTTAACAAGTTAGAAGAATAACTAACGCTAAAAATCATACCATGAGCAAAAGAAAGCGATACAAGGAAATACCACAGCGATCTCATTTTCAACGGTTTTTCCGGGCTGCATCAAGTATGATAGATGCGTTATTAAGTACAGTAATGTGTGCATTTTTGATTATTTTAATTTATTCCCCTGCACTCAGCTGAGTTAACAACCAAATCCGCTTTGCACATGTGAATGAAATGCAAAATTTTCACTGACGTCGACAGCGTCCATGATATTTTCGTAGGTTGATCAGGGCTTTTCGGGCTTTTTTCATTACTCTGCTGCACATGCGAAATTGCGAAATTTCAGGCGCAATGACTGTTCATACCAAATTTCGGAATCTTGCGAGATTCCACAGTTTTGTCTCTTGCGTCTTGCAGCCCGGCTTCATACTTTGAGTATTGCTTTACTTTGCTTGAAATATTGCAATCTATCGTATTTTATACACCGATTGATGATATAACTGAATTCTTATTCCAATGGAATACTAGAAAATTGTTATAACGGTTGCAATTTATTGAATAATTAGCGGAGCATCTACAACAAATTTAATTTGGCGCTCAATTTTCTTCCCTAATAACGTATAAACGAAACCGCATTCTGACCACTTCGGCGAAGTGAGAAATGCAGCCAGCCGCAAAATAAAGGCGACTGCAAGACGCAAGATTCAAACTTTGGAATTCATGTAAGGCCAACAACACTAACGGAATAAATTGTATTTGAGAGATGACAACCTCTAAGAATAGATCCTTAGTGGGCGCTTTGACGGTCTATAAATTGACTTTTGTTACTTACATTTAATTACCGTACAGCACTGATACTAATTAGCTAAACTTTGCAAAATGCAACGGTTCAGTTTTCGAATTCTTTAGTCAAACACATAGGCTAAGTAATTTCGTACAAACGAACCATAGATCACGTGCAATCGTCGTCATTCAACCTAGCAGCTGTAAAGCAAATATGACTAATTTGTTGACGCGTTTAAACCAATGACTCACTGTGCTTAATGACCATGAGAGCAGTATTTAAAACAGCATCCTGTTGACCTACCAATATTGATTTGGTGCAACAGAAAAACAGATTTTATCGGATTTGCCTGGAAAGCGAGGACGATTTCCGATGTTTGTTTTTTCTTCATTTCTTCTCAGAAACGAATAATCCTACACAAAACTTGATGCAGCGATTCGGCCTGAATATGCCTATTTACTTCCTGCTATTTAATGTTGAGACAAACTTCTTCGTGCTTTCTGTTCCTCGCGAATGGTACCAGTGCAGACCTATTGACATTGCGAATCAAGAGAGCTGTGCTGTGGTTACTCTTAGTGAGTAGACGCCTGTTTCTTGGAACTTGTAAACTGCGAATTAAGAATATCAAGGAAGTTTTTGAGGACGGAAATAATGACTATAAATGAACCTGATTAAACAAGGTAAACACTGCATTTGCAAAGTTTAGCTAATTAGTATCAGTGCTTTACGGTAATTAAGTATAAGTGACAAAAGTCAGTTTTAATATCGTCAGAGCAGAGCTGACCGTTATTATGCAATTATAGCGTTATTATTATTTTTAAGGAACTGAAATGAATCGACAATGATTAGGAGCAATAAGGAACATTTCTACCTCAGAAGAAGCCTGTTGTCAGTTTCGACATGCAGCTTCCTCCGCTTTATAGCTTATATTTGAAGTCTTAGCTAGTCATAATGATTCATCTTATTGCTATAGCTATGTCACGTCGAATTATGATACAACTTTGAAACGCTTCGGTTAACTGAGTGGCGTTGTCGTTCGGAGCTGCGATCGTTGCAGTCGCTAAAAATGGAATTGGAAGAGAAAGTGTTAAACCCACAAGCACAGAAATGGATAGGTTTTGACTTCCACGTAAATAGCAAACTCCAGGCAGCAAATAAACGGACACTTCCTAATCGAATTGGATGGCCTGCCCTGACGATCACTTGACGGCCTCGCCCATTTTCCTAACAATATAGCGTATATTCGTCAACTCGTGAACGATCCTATGAACCTCATCTTGCATGCACCTATGATAAGAAAGGTCTCAGCTATTTGTCAGCTGATGTCATCAGATATTTGAAAAATTTAAGTGAGGGAGTAGCGACTGTTCTCCCTGTTAAACAGCAATTACAAAATTAAAAATATAGCGCTTTCCATGACACGATGTTGTAATATGATGAAACAGTTGCACCCGATATTTCGCGTCTAGACATATTTCACGTTTAATATTCCTAGAAATGTTGTATAACTCGCATAAGATTTCATCTGGCATCCACTTCTGAGGCCCTAAAGAAAAGTAATAAGTGTTATAAACCTGAAAAGTTTTTCAAGCTTCCACATTAATATGACTGTGCTTCTTGATTTTCAATTTTGCGAATTTATTTTATGATTTTGTTGTTCTGATTTGCGCCCACAAGCAAACTCGTCTTGTTTATCCTAAAACAGCACTGCCAAGCGCAGTGACAAAGGAAGGTGTAATCAACAATGGTTACCGTCTATAGCTTGAGTGCCGATGGCGAGTTTCTATTGTGAATTATGACGTTCTTACAAAGAGCGTCGCGCTGTCGTCATGGTGATAAGCGTGAAGGCGCAAGTATGGACGGCTTCGTCATCGCGATACATAGTGTTACGACTGGAATGCCCTCGTAATCGTAAGCAATCGTTAGACGACGATTTGCGGCTTGCTTCTGTATGGTTATTAGTTTTGCATATGTTATTTATTCCTGGCGCTAGAAAATTATTTTCGTTATTTGATGTAATAACGAAATGCGTTAATTAAATGACGCCACAAACTGTGCAAATTGTTTATTTGTTTCAAAATTATTAACGTGCAAGCCTCTCTATTATAAATTTCCTGTCGGGCAAGTTTAGATCTGAGTGTAATTATAAGCAAAGCTAATTAGTTTGGCTGAACTTTGCTGTTTATTTCACGAGCATAAAATCTGCATGCATTAAGAACTTACCGCGAGAATATTATTTATCTAATAGGAAGGCTATACTTCAAGAGAAGCGACAAAAATTGCCATTTTAGAAAAATATCACCCTGTTATTTCTTAGTGCTGCGAAATTTTTTGTAGCCCGACTGCAAACACAACTGGCCACAAAAGTTAATCTGTTGGTAATTCAACCACCACTTTCTGTGCTGCATGTTTTCATATTGCATTTTCAGCGGGGCTAAAAATATGCTGCATCGCAAAATCATGCTAGGATATTTTTTCCCAACCGTTCCATGCAACCAGTAATTTTTGTCTCCTTTTGCTTGTGACTGGCGCTTATAGTTCATACGGCAAGGTTGTCAATTGATATAAGCTGCTGGTAAAAGTCGGACAATGCTTGCAAGAATTTTCATTTCAATCTTAATTTATTATTTACGCGTTTTTAATTTATACTACGCATTCACCGACTCGTAGGCTTGAAATTCAGCCTACTTTACCCTCAAATTTATCGGCTCTTTACTTCGTGATTGCGTTCATAAGGTCATCAATTTAAGTCAAACCAAGCGTTAATGAGTTATTTTCGTACAGATTTTAATATTAAAGATGTTTTATCAGCTATTTTTTCAATTTGAATCTATTCTGCATAACCCGAAGTAGTCGCGTCCACGCTTACTGCCATTCCACAATAATGACTCTATGAGGACCGCTAGTTTCTGCTATAAATGAATTCCCGTTGGACTTAATTTATTGTCGCATTAATTAAGTATCTCCAGTTTTACCATTCACATAGTCGCGACGATTATATGCAAGCGAGAATGAACATGATGCTGAAAATCCCTAGCATTTCTAGTTTTTGCAACTGCTGTAGCGGATGAGTTCAAGTGTTTGATATTGCAGCCAGTTGTTGGGCCAATTCCACACATGAACAGCCGGCTTAAATCTGTACGGAACTGACTGAGTCCCGCATTTCAGCTAGTCTATTTAAATCTAGTTCATTGAAATTCAATGGACACTTCATTATGCCCATACCAATTAAATTATTCATTGTTTATTTAATGAAGTGTACATTGAAAAAAAAGAATAACTGTCTTGCTGCGAGATCAATAAACTAGATTCAAAGAGTATCTGACATCCTATCAAATGTAAATGATGCATAAGATCTCAGCGGTTGCCGTTTTGCGAAACCGGCCCTGGCTATAAGTAGCAATTATTTCATGATATTATTGTAAAGTTAAACGTCAGGACCACCTGAATTTTATTCTTATGCTTATGCCACAGAGCTAGGGTAAGTAGACCCAGTGCACAAAATCAAAAGACAATAAGGTAAAAGTAAAATCAGCGTCCTCGACCATGGGACTTTACAACTTTTTGTCGAAAGTAAGATTTTCTCTTCCAACCTGATGTATTGTTAAGATAAACACCAGTCGCGCCTTAATGAAATGCCTGAATATCGTAGCAATGTAACGGTAGTAAAGCTATTTCAGGTACAAAGTCATCTCGCTGGCCCGGAGCTATGCCCTATTTTAGGCACATCTGGCTTGTCCTACAACGACATCGTGCTTTATTCGGCTGCCTGTTTCTTGGCTCTCTAATTTTTATATGTAGATCTCTAACAGGTAGAAGCAAATCTGCAGATATCCCTCGTACAAATACCGGAGTCACAAGTTATATCAAATTTGCAAAAACCGACCAAGATTGTCACTGTACGGATTCAGAAACGAATGAACCCCATCAATTTTGTTATTCGCAAGTCGCTGAAAGATCTCGAATCAAAAGGTTTGACTGCAGTCATTTGAAATACCTGAAGAAGCTGAATTTGCTGAATCAGCAGCAGTATGCTGAAAAGCCAAACCTGAGTAATCGTCAAATATTCGCAACCGGCGCTTCTTCTAATCACTTTGCTGAACTAACCGACCACATAGGCTCATTAATTGAGCACTACGCTTGGCAAGCAAACACAAGAATTATTGTATATGACTTTGGATTGGACGAAAAGCAAGCTGCCTTGGTTCGCAGCACATGTCTCGTCGAGTACAGAAAATTCAATTTCTCCAATTATCCCAGTGATGTGCGTCAGTTGACAAACTATCGCTGGAAACCACTGGTCATTGCGGAACTATTTATGGAATTCGAAGCATTTTGGTGGGCGGATAGCAGTATTCGATGGTCGGCTGAAAATTTGACAAACGTGTACGAGGCAGTGAGCAAGCAGCAACTTTCGCCCTATCTCCTCGTTGATTCGACAGGCCATAGTGTTGTGGCGGCAACAAACCCAGGTAGGCAGTGAGATCACATTTTTTAATGATAGTAAGTATTTTCGCGTATTGAAGGAGTCAGTCTATCAAAGAATTACACGTTCATCTAGAAAGGATAGTTGAGACAGTAAAATTTAGAATAAAAGAACAACAAATTTTCCACCATACATGTTTGTGCAATATACTGGTTGACACGATTCAGGAATTTTTATTTACCTCCCATCAGACAAGTCAAAGCTGGTAAAAATAGAAATGTATGGTGGCGGATTCGCATTTGTAGCGAGGACAAAACAAACTGCGGCCATCTTGAAATGGTATGTTTTATGCGCACTGGAGCCGGCTTGCATGGACCCGCCACAATCCACTGTACGGTGTCGGTGGGTCAACGGAGATCGCTGGAATGTGTATGCAGGATGCCATCGCTACGATCAATCAGCGATCAATATAATACTTGCTAACACCTTTGATAGCAATAGTCATCGGTATACGACGAGAGATATTCCTGAATTTGGCAGAGTTATTCGAGGATCTGTGGGACGATACAGGCTGAAGCCTTGTTCATAGTGTGATAATTTCAACAGAACTTTGACGAGCTTTGACCATTTTGTCGCCCTTGTAAAGATATTTGACGTATTTTCGGAAATAGTGGCACTATTGTACATATCCCCTTTCACTAATATGATGCTGTTTCGTTCATAAAAGTACCATTTTCCGTGTCTTAGGGATGATGAAATGTGTTGGATAGAAAGTTGAAAAAATAGTGGCACAGTACCACTGTTTCGGAAAATACGGTAATCGCCATGCAGCAACTTCGATTCATTTGACTCGTATCTGATGATGACACTGGCTGATCGATAAATGAAACGGCCTTGGTCAGAAGTGCGCAGTGCATATTACGTCAAAGACAGACAGAGTCAGGCGCCGCTAGTCATATGATCTTGCGCGCGAGTGGGGAAAATTACTTTTTTGGCTCCGGAAATAGACGAGATTGTTAAACTGTCGTCAGTGAACGTCATTTGTCAAAGATGTCTCTGCCTTCCGCTGCCGGGACTTCGCTCGGTACCAGGAAGGCAAAAACCTGTTCACTGCCAGCGCACAGTACTATTTAGACTTCCTCACCCTGCACAACACACAGTTACTGCCCATTCACAGTTCTTGACAACTCACTTGTGCCTTGCGAAGAGCTATTTACTTCAAACCAAGCAAAACTTCAGTTTCGAGCTTTTTACTTGTGAATTTTTTGAATCTCGACACGACTATATCATCATGAGCATCTCAATGCCGAACGAACCGATTATGGTTTCGGAAATGCTCAATTTGTACAAGCCATTGCGACGATCTGAAGGCAATCTCGAAGAAATATCTTCTTTTGAACATTCTTCTCGGACGAGATTGACTATTACTTATGCACCCGATGGCCGTAAGTTGTCCGACGGTCTTTTGCAATACCCGGACTCGCCTGAAGAACTCTGGAAGGAGAGCATAGTTCGCGTGCAGACGCACTCTTTCTCCAAAGCCGCCTTAGAGAATGACACCAAGAAAAGCTGATGAATTTTCTTATAATGTCGAACATTTCGACACTACATTATTTGTTGTACAGTCTGTAGTTATATTATATTACCGTGATTTTTCGTTTGTACATCAGGGATTCGACTAGTGCTGCTCAGAGTACAATTTAGTGATATATTACTAATGTTCCGTGAGTATTCACTAAAGAAAATAAATTTATTTTTGACATCAAGTTATTGCAGTACAAAATATATTTTCACGACAGCTTAGACTGATACGTAAAAAGTGGTAAGCTTGAAACGCAAAGTCGAGGGCGTGTCCCATAAAACTGTTGAGTGTTGTGAATTGAGAAACGTTGTCTCGAATGCGCAACGCTATCACCTGAGTATTAGAATTCCATATGATAATGCAATAAGGACTACACAGAATGGTGTTATTCCTCACTATGCAACACCTCACTATTCAATTGTTTTAGAGAATAGGTTCACGGGTGTAAACTGATTGTTTGCTTCTCACTCTCTGACGTGACTTAGATCGTCAACTACTTTTCTCGTCAACAACAAAACACTGGACGATAATTGAACCAGTCTAGGCAGCAATTTCCTAGAGTCAAACAACGAACACCTAATTTATTTTTTTCCAGTCAACCCACGTTGTAAATAGTTGATAAATAAATTTCTCAATGCATTAACAGCATCAGTATGAACAACTGAAGCAGCCGCACTTTCTTTGCAATCGTCCTGACCGAACTGCCAGACATCTTGGACGAAATAAGGGTAATGGTCAGCAGTGGTGAAACCTGTCTCCTTGTGATACAAGCCGTCGCTGCACGCTATATCTTCATTTTTTGGATTTCCAGAGCATACAACGTATTTCGCATTTTTCCCCATTCCTTCTGGATACCATACTTCTGTGCCGTGATGGTAATATGAATCTTCCGGTCCGCTTATACAAATTTGTTGCGGGAGTTCTCCTGTCTGTAACACGTGTATGTAGGCGTAAGATACTAATTTAAACTCGCGCGCGTTAATGCAGCTTGCCGTCCAATTTGAAATGGACGCTATCACACGATCGCATCCTGTGATTATTAAGAATTGGAGTTCAAAAAGAGAAATAAGTAAAGCCTGCGTTAGGTGGTTCTCTGTGAAAGGGATGCTAGATCTAGCCTAAAACGTGTGAGCGGACCCTTCGTGATCTTTATTGTGTTTTCGTCGTGAGTTACCAGCCTCGAAGTGGAAGGATAAAGTGAAGAAAAGAATAGCGGATCGCTAGATGCCAATATATGGCGTTAACGGCGTTTGGCAGATGGTAGTATAACATAGGCGCGATGCTAGAATTTAGGAGCTAGTACAGGGGCCTGTTTAAAAAACTGTTGAGAAGCAGGAATTGAGAAGTTCAGTCTCGCTTTCCCCTGAGCATCAATTTTGCATACAGGAATGCGACGATAACTACGCAGAATTGAGACGCAAGTCCTCAGTCCTCAACATGGAAAAATTTTATGAAACAAGGTCCAGGAAGAGGGAAAGTCGATCGAGACAGTTCCGAAAACTGAGGAAGAATCCATTGAAGTACTTAAAATTTATGGCTAATTTCTGAACACCGCTGAATTCACCCTGGACGCGTCCCATAGCTTCGGGCCAAGCGGCACACTAATTCGATTCCTGGCAACTTAGCTTTGAACTGACTCGAGCGGTTACATTAGAAATATGATTGGTTAATGTATAGTACATACCACGTTGTTCCGATTTCGAAACTTTGATCCTGCGTAGAATGCATCACCCTAAATCGATAGACTCGTCAAATTTAATATGCGTATTTAAATGAGACTTGATAAGCGCAGTTTGTCATTTCCCTCATGTCACGGCTCAAACAGCGATATGAGCCAGATGCAATATGAGAGTATACAAACTGTTCCATTCATACAAAAAATGTATGTTAATAAAATATTTTGAATTAAAATTTCCAACGGCATTAACCCTTCTAATTGAGAAAATATTTACAAGTAGGGAGGGAGTCGTAGGGTTTGTCACAAGTAAATAGCAACAAAAGTACCTAAGTTTTATAAATTATGTCAGGAGATTATTGGCAAAATGGCTCAACGATGGTACAAGTCAGCGCCTATTTTGTGAAACTGTTACGATTACAACTGTTGCAACTACAATCGAAGGAAGACTACTCGTTTGGGACAATTCGCCAGACGTACGTTGTAAGAGATATACTGCGCTATTATCTGCAGTTGTACCAGCAACAGTTGTAGCTTTTGTGGTAAAATTTGACCCCTTCTGAGAAATATTTTCATGAAATTCGTTAACAGTTTCGCTCCTAATTTTACGGTCTAGCAGTAAACGACTTGCCCAAATGCACTTGGGTACGTGGGAGACAATGTCGCCTTTGTTGACTATACGAAAGCTGAAGGGCACAAGACGGTCGTAAGTAAAGGCAAAAGTCGAATCGCCGACCCTCGGCTGGCCAAATGAGAACATTTTCACTTTGTCAGAAGGACGGAAACCAAGTTTGACTGTTAAAACTGCTGCCAGACTGGCTAGCGCACCGCCTGAAATTAAATCTAATTGAATATATTCACTGTCACAGCTGTCGATAGATCATCTTGAGAATTAACAAAAATAGAAGCGCTATCTGGGGCCTGTTTCAGAAAGTTGTTGGAGCGTTGAGAATTTTTGGAGTATGATCACAGTTTCGTCTGAATAACAATGCTGCATACGATCATGTGGCAACGCCTACGTGGAATTGAATTCGATTCTCAACATTTCTGCAGTAGGCCCCCAGCTTGAGCTATGTAGATGCGAAAAGTTAAAGCGTTGCTCTTAAGAGATGGATGCTTTATCGACTGTTGTAATTTACTTTCTGACGCTTTGGTTACTGCAGTTCCGGCGATTTTGTAGAAGCGTCAAATATTGCAAGCTCAGTCATATGTATGAACTTTCGAGAAAGAGATGAAGATGTTAAGGGAGGAGAGTAAGACTTTGAACAAGCATTTTTCATGTCCGGATGCAATTGTTGCGCCAGTGGGTAATTGTTTAATAAATAACTGCGAGAGAAGAAATAATTTTTACAAACCCGTAGAAGGGTCATAAATCACGCATGTACCACCGTGGAGTTCAAAAGAAAAGACAGCCCACTCTGTCAGGTCGTTCTGCAGTGACGCAGACGCCACTATACCAGTTTGATGCGCCGTAGGCAAATATTTTAACCATCTTTTGCGCCATTAGCGAGCATAATGCGTTTTTTCAGCTCATCACAGCAATTAATTCTTGCTGTTCCTAACGGTCCCTTACGGTTTCGGGGGAGGTTCGAACCGCTGCCAGGGACCTCCCCTCCATCTCGGAGAAGTTCAGTGGTGAAATTTGAAATCAGAAGGCAGTATTTCATACTTTTTATATTCGATTAGTATCAGTAGGAATATGACATACAGCCAACAGAGCTCGGATTTCAGAGGTTTTGAGCATCGGCGAAATAGATCCCACAATTATCCCTTCTTTTTGCTCCTTCCTTTAAACTATTATACATATCATTTCCACTTTAATAAGAACACTCTCCACTTCAAAGAAGACATTTTTCTTATCGAAAAGGACAATGTTCAGATCAACTCAATATGGAGAGTGATCGCTTTGATTCAGAAAACGTCCTCTTTGAAATTGACAGTGTCCTTATTGGAGGGAATATGGTTTAGAAGCAGATGCCAAAGTAACGCAAAAACTCACCCAGCGAATGTCCGGTAAAAAAGACTTCGTAGTCTTTCGTCTTTGGAGCCGCCAAAGTTTTATTAACAGAAGCCCAAACTTCACTCAATCCATTCTTAAAATACTGATGGACGAATCCTATTCCAAAAAATTCCTCTCCTGGCGAGAGACTGTCGATGGCCTCGAGCAAGAGCTGAGATTTTGTCGTGGTGCCACGGAAAGCGACAGCAATCTGCTTCTTTTTATCCGAAATCGCAATATAGGCAGCGCACGTGCTGGCTAGAATATCGCACTTATTGTCAACGCTGTGCAAATGCTTCCATTCGTCTTCCTTCAGCAAGTTTGTTTTCAAGCAGTTGTTTGAACTTGGAAAGTACGCCGCAGCTGACATCGAAAGCATCTTTCTCGCTAATTTCTCATCGTAGTTTACAGCCGCTGCATCGCATAGCATCTCAAGGAAAATGAATGCTTGCACGCTGACAAGGAATAGTTTCGCCATGTTGTACTGACACGGCAGCAGAAGAATCGAGAACAGGAACTGACGGATGGTCCTATGCGGTGAGACATTTATCAAGTAGGCAGAAAACCTGAAAAGGTGATCTTTGACAACCCAGCCCAAAAAATTTAATGCTCTGCTGTGTTTCACTGCTGTTCTACTGGGAGTGTCGACGGTTTTCCACTTTCCCATTGTTAACATTTTCAGCGCTGCAAATGATCGGCGTGCGCGCAATTTTGCTACAAACCAAACAATCGTGCTTGACAATTTCGATGTTATGTATTTATTCACGCACAACTTTTTATGAAGTATCATCGAGTACAAAAGCTAACAAAATTAATACAATACAAAATACTACAGAATATTTATGCATGCCAAGCAAAATACTAATCGAGCAGTAATCATGTGAAACACAACAGAGGAGCAAAAGTATTTGTCTAGATGAGGCACTGCTTTATCTTATTCCATTATCAGTCCGATCGATTTAGATTACAGCCATTCAGTCCGCTGTTGTGAAGTCGGGCGATTTTCTCACAGCCACTTTTATTCGGACACATAAAGCCGTAGCGTTTCATGTAATTCTGCAAGGTTATTGGCGTATGAATACGAGGACGAAACTCCCTATCAGACATGAACTAACCAGCTTTAAGCAAGAAGCTGTATTAGCAAAGTTGTCTGCGACTTAATATCAAAGTTATCAGACACAGCCAACTTTCCCTCATCTCAATGAATAGGCTTTAGTGAACTAGGCCCAGCCAGTATGCCCACTCTTTTTCCACCCACGCCCAATAAGTTTCGTCCATATCAAACGAAAATCGAACAATCGGGTGATTATAGGTAGATGGCACGAGCAATTTGTCATATATCCGTTAATAACTATGCCCATAAACTGTAAAAGCCGGATGAATACGTGGGAGTGAGTAGGCGGAGAGAGGCTCGCTCGTTCAGCCACTGTACAACAGCATGCATATGATGTCACCCCTTTGATGGGACTGAATACCGGTTTGCAGACATCCTCCGCAATCCGTAAATTACTCCCTCGATCCGGTCATTCCGACAGCACATAAAAGCGCGATTGGATGAAAAGTGATATCAGATCGGCAAAAATATTCTAATCTTTTGCCTACGATATATTCTTTCTTGCAAAATGGTAAATGCCATTGCTACTGCTCTGCTTCTTGTTGTCGGCTCTTTTTACGCGCTGGCTATAGGAATAGAGCCAGCTGTGAAGATCCTTCCCGATGGTCTTACGGATTTTGTCTATCAGGAAGAAACACATGGTAAATAATACGTTTTATCATATAAGTTTCATCTGGTAGTATTAGTGATGAACAACGATTGTGATTTTATTTAGATTAAGAATTCATTTTCTTGTGGAAGTAAAAAGATGCTTCATTCTTGTGCAACATAGATGTTATATTGTAATAACCGTTACAGATGAGGAGTTCAAGCGAGCTGATGCAAACGGAGACGGTAAACTGGATAAATGCGAGTTCCCAAATAGAAACAAATGGGCAGCGCAAAGCAACGAGGAGCAGTTCAAGGAATTCGATATGAATGGTGTGCTTTCTTATAAAGTAATATTTAGAAACAAACAGTCTCTGAACTGACTATTTACAGCTGACGGATTCGTTTCCAAAGATGAGCAGGATGCTTACTTCAAAAAACAGGAGGAAGAAGCCCTTCGCTGGAAAATGGAATACTATAACAACACTTTGCAGGTTTATTTCTAATTCAGTCTTTAGCGGGGCAAAATGCTGATAAGTCGGTCGGTATTCGAAGTGACATAAAGATCAACCAAATTAAGACAGAACAAGCAATGCCTTATATTAAAGTTGAAACACACTAGCAATAGGCTGGCAGGCAGGTGGAGGACAGTTATTATTCCCCCATGTTGCTGTCGTGATTGTTAAATAACTTGAAAACTCTACCTGCTAGCAATCACAAATTTGCGACGGCTTGCAGCGAGTAGAATGTTCCATATAAATTTCTGGCTTATGGCCAACTTAATAAACATTCTCTCTGGGCCAGCGATCTTAGCTTAGCGCATGTGTACTGCGACGACAACAGCGCTCTCAGTATCAACCGTTTACAATACAAATTTAAGTGCCAGAAAATTTTCTGCTAAGGAACAAGACGCTGCATACTTTTTTCAGTAGTATAATTAAATACAAGATTAGTTTCAAATATTCTTTTACAAATACTAATAACCTGTTATCAGATAGGTAAAAACGATTATTACGTATTTTTTGGTTGTCTCTATTATTCTCTACTTACCTCCAAAATTTTTGAATTTCTAGCTTGTTTGAGTAAAAAGTTAAAGAAAAGTGCACATGTGAAGTCCACAGAGAGGTTCATCTTCAAACGAGTCGTATCTCTAGTATAACGCTCAAACCTATTGTGGTTGCTCATTTTGGTTGGCCACTCAGTAGTTACTTCCGCTGTTTTGCGGTTGTTATCTGCGTCAGATTTCTTTTTCTTCACAAAAATTAAATTACCAACCGCTCCATTTTGTCGAAAACAAATTTAATGTTCACTTAAAACAAGCTTATGATAAAATTTTGCAGTTAAGTAAAGAGTACCTACGGCCACTTTTATTCGCGGAACGGTTTTCTTTTTCAATTGCATAGCGGAGTGTTACTGTTTTGATAAAGAATTTCAGAACAAGCTTTATATTTTATCTTTTGAGTAAAGTAAATTTCAGGAGTTTGATACCAACGGCGACCAGCTGCTGCAGCAGGACGAACTGGCCAAGCTGATGCGAACCCGCTATTCTAGCGAGCCGAACGCAGATTTCCCCTTTGCCAAATTCGACCTAAACGCAGACAAGGGAATTGACGCTGAAGGTTGGTCAACGATATTGGCGCTTAATATTTAAATGCTGCGCATTTTTCAGAACTAGAAAAGTTTGAAAGCAATATTCCGTGGGACAACGTGACGCCCATTGAGGCCGCTGTCGAACCAGCTGTGATCTTTTAAAGATCTGCAATACTTAGTGCATCCAAGTCAACCTGCTTTTGCAATGCACTGTCGAATTCGAACCAGTAATTCTATTATGTTGCTTGTACGAAAATCAATCATTTTTGTTCGAGATAGGTGACAGAAGTTACGAAAAATACAAGGGAATGAAGTGTTGAAAAGTTCTTCCGTGTGGAACAATAATTACAGTGCTCATTCATATGAATGTAATTTGACATTCAAGGAGCAGCGTAACAAATATTAGCTTTGATGGGCAAATTCGCGTGAAATCTTGAAGAAGCACATCGCACTTGTAATTTTAATGAAAGAAAGAGAGAACTATCAGCAACTTTGATACGTGTGCTGTTATTCGCGTCGAAGAATCTGCGACATAGGAGTAATCAATAAACTAAGTGGGAATTCATGGTAAACACCTGAAAAACCGAGGGAAAGCCCGTTTTGAAAAGTGTAAAACCCCTCCATCAGTTCATCCTCGGCTTTGTCCCTTTTATACGGCCCTCATATCAGAAAGATTCAAAAAATGCTCAGTGGCTTACTAGTCTATGGAGGTTTGAATAGACAGTCTATTATCTTTCGCAGTCAAATATCACAGCTGAGCAGTATTGTCGAATGTGCAAACGTCACTCACAGTCCAGAATGCTCTTTGTGCAAAATCAGAAAGCGAAACCATCGTTTCGCAAGATCGAACAATATCAATAGTGTTATGCTGCTCTGTAAAGAGAACTGCTGCGCAAGGTCGTGCGATGCATAGCCATCAAATAAACTGTAAAGAACACACTATATTTCAACAATTATCAAGTGAAACGTGTCTTCTTTTGCCACTATCACACAATGCAAAGTCTTAACCATGCGAAATTTTATTAATTTGCAGAAAATCACGAGCAATGCGTCATTTTGTCGTGACAATAAAATGATACCATCCGTCCACATGAAGTTTCCATTCAAGACCTGTTCGAGGCCACCCTCGCAACCTCATTGTCCCTGGACACTGGGATCCAGTTAAGTACTATTGCAACAACCCTATTCTTTAGTGCATATGAACCTAACCAGTTCAAAATCAGAACGATTATTCATCGTCCATGTCTATCCCCCCAAGCTTGCACTTTTACATGCGGAAGTACCATGTATTGTGACAATATTCGATCCTTCCATCGAAAGAGTTAAATAATTATGAATATGGGACGATGTAACAGCAGCACGCTCTCACGTCTGACACCAGTCACACTTTGATTTCTCATAAACTCGATCCTATGCCATGTTTCTTCCACTGGAGTTTCAGAACATTGATTGTCGAGGAAT
>NIUQ01003451.1:0-17513 GCA_002796945.1 Plectus sambesii
AGTTAGTATATCGACAGTTAATATATAGATGTTTGCGTGACAAACAACAAAACCCAGACACATAAATCATGTTAAAACCGACAGGTAGCCTTGAAGAACAAGTGTCTTAGCCTAACACAAGAACATTGAATACATGGCTTAAGGAGATATAATCTAACACGTAGTTTCCACAACATAGATCTAAGTTGATATCAATGTACTTCTTACAACTGTAACTCTTGATAGTAATCACGAAGATGGGCGATAGACGATCTCAATGCCATTCTTGTTCTTCACAAGACTGCGACTTGAGATATACAGATAACGCCTTCTCACATTGATCATACAAGAATTTATAATAGTCGGCGAAGGCCCGACATTTTGTACATGATCCAAACCCGAATATGTGCACAAATTTTTTCTTGCCGGATGTGCACTTATTCGGATTTCACTGTACCAGATTTCAGTGAAATCGCTACATTTGCTGTAAAGTTATTCAAAATTAAACTGAATCTAATAAATAAACAACCTGTTTTTTCGAAAGTGCAAACAAAACATTAGAGTTGTAATAGGGTCGGGGTAACCCTGGGGCCGGTGTCGACCATAAAAGTGAATCCGATTCACTATTATTGACTAATAGTGAGCAGTGTTGCAACTGTTTTTTTGAAAACTTAGTTAGTTATTTAGTTAGCAAATTCATTTTTTAAAAACTTAGTAAGTTATTAAGTTAGTAAACGCTCCACAAAAAAACTTAGTAAGTTATTTAGTTAGTACTAAGTTTTTTTTAAAACTTATTTTAACTTAGTTAGTTACTAAGTAATATTACTGAGTTATTTCCGAAGTTAAAAAAAATGGTTACTCATTCTTATTGCAACACTGCTTATGACATGCTACCAAAGTTTTAGATACTTGGTTGCTTTTTGGAATACTTGCTTAGTTAAAACTTAGTACTAAGTTTTTAGAGTCAATTTTAGTTGAGTTGACAAAAATAAAACTTAGTAAGTTAAAACGCTTAAAAAAATAATTTAGTTGGTTATTAAGTAAGTTAAAGGGCAAAAATAAAACTTAGTAAGTTATTTAGTTAGTAATAAGTTTTTTTCGAAACTTAGTTACTTAGTACTATTACTAAGTTTTTAACTAAGTAAAATAACTTAGTTACAAACTTGAGTTGCAACACTGATAGTGAGTCCAGTTGTCTAAAAGTGAATCCTTCCTAGATTCATTTTTATTTCAAGCTAAAAGTAAATCCTCCCTGAAATTTATATATCTGATGGAAAAAGTTGTTAGTTTATTGAAAGCAAGGGACACCATGTGAGTGAGAAGTAAGAAATAACGGGACGTTCTATAAATAAATTAGATGCGAGGACGATCACTGATCTGCATCAACCATCTCAACGACTAAATTGTAATTACTATTGCAGTTATCAAGGTAAATCGCGGGAAGGTTGTCGATATCAACGGCAACGTTGGTGGCGTCCTGATGTGACATGGGAGGGATGGAGATCCACCGACTCGCGGGAACCGTCTTGCCGTTGGGCAGCCCTATAAGTGTAGGACTATACGTCCAAATCTGCACGCCAAGCAGACAGCAAACTAGATGTACTGATAGTCTTTTCCAGGTTTCTGCGTCATTTTCCTTTCCTTTCTTAATCCGACCACTCAACTCTCGTTACAAATACGAATTTATCTCACAACTCTGACTACTTTACTCGAATTCATTTTTAAACTTGAAATAAAATTGAATCTAGCACGGATTCACTTTTAGAAAATAGATTCACTATTAGCCGACTAAAAGTGAATCGGATTCACTTTTAGTCAGATTCACTTTTAGTTAAGACACCGGTTTCTCGAAACTCCGGGTACGGCCTACCTAAGGGTAGCGGCCGGGAAGGCTCCCGAGCCGGGTTCCGCCCGGCGAAAATGCCCGAGTTTCTCGAACGCTCGGGCGATACCTGACGCATTAACTGCAGTAATCCATCGGTGCGAACGCATTTTTTGAATTTACACTTAAGATTAATGCAATTATTACTCTCAATTAAGTTGAAAAAGTGAATGTTGCTGAAGAGTTAATTAATAATTTATCAAATTTACTATTTTTGAGCTATTTTTTCTTATTTTATGTTGTTTCGAGTTAATTAAGTGACAAAACAATCGTTACGATGAATGTTGTGCTCTTAACGATGAATTTGGTCATTACACAAGGTGTTCGACAAAATGCTAGAGATTTGTTTTTGAATAACTTTGCGCAGATTGAACGGACTTTCATAATTTTGGGTTTTTCACAATACCCGCGCTCTAAGAATTGCTTTTGGTATAAAACAATTTATGACCCATAATCAAGCAGGTACCCCCTAATTTTAGGGCTACTTTTTTACAATTTCGGTTTTTTGTCATCCGAAGTTCAAAGCGGTCCCCAAAAACCCATTTGGCCGGTTTTTGGTGTAGGGGTACCTGCTTGATTATGGGTCATAAATGTGTTTATGCTAGAAACAATTCTTTGAGCGCGGAGGTTGTGAAAAACGCAAAATTATCAAAATCCGTTCAGTATGTTCAAAGTTATTCAAAAAGAAGCCAAGTTAACGAGCCAATTTAAAATCATCCTTGATTTTCCGAAGTACCGCGCAATATTCAACAAAATTCTGCCAAAATATTAAAATCAACATAGAATTCAATAAAACATTCATTTTCGGCAAAAAATCTACAGTGAAACCCGGATAAGTGCACATCGATCTGGAAGAAAATCTTGTGCACATATCCAGGTTGTGCACTTATCCGGGTTTATATCATGTACAAAACATAGGGCAAAAAAATTTCGGGGCATGGAAAAGCATAAAAGATATGTGCACTTATCCGGGTTTCATTGTACTTAGAACCTTTAAAATTCCCTTCCTGGCCGACGCTACCACAGCTCTGAGTCAGGGTAGCTCCTGACCTTCCAAGCCTTCCTGGGGAAGCCGTACCCTACGCAAAAATGTTTCGGGAAATCGGAGCACACTATACGCATACGCCGGGTGCACCCTGCGCCTTCCCGGCGTTTCGAGAAACCAGTCCCAGAAAATAGCCATGGGTTTTTCAACAACACAGCATGCACTGCTAGAGACATTCAGGACGGGCTTCGCCAGAAAATACCAGCGTTTGAGACCAGAAATGAACGACCACTCTGCAGTCTAGATTTAAGTCTCTTGGACCGCAATGCTTGGGAATCTTAGAAAAGAATACATGCCCTAACTCGCACCGCAGCTTGTAATCAATGAAGGCAGCATTAATCAGAAATGGCGCAAAATACCACAGCAGTTCTAGCAAAACGCTTGTGCTTCATTTGCCGATCGTTTAAACTGTTTTATTTCGTTCAAAGATGGTTATATCGAATGAATTTTTTGCGTAATGAAAGGTACTTGTTTTACTTCTCTATGTTCAAGATTTAAACGTTTTCGTTGCCTTGTCAGAAAGTTATGATAAAAAATATTTAATCTCAGAGCTAATGCCACACCTTGTACATATGCAAAAATAGAAGCTAAATAAAGCAGAGGTAATTATTTTAACAGAAATAAACTAAAAGTTGTGTTCTGACTTCGGTGTGAGGAGGCAGTACATCATAGGACCGTTTAGGTAAGGAACACTCGTTGAATACTGGGTGAACACAATACAATAGACAATACAGAAGTGCGAATGCATGTTACAATAACTTCCCCTCGGGAGACGCTAGTTCCCGCGGGGAAGGATCCAACGATATAACATTATAAACAGTGTTACTGAGGACACATCACAAAGCAAATTAAGTGCTTGTCCCGAGATACTCGACACTCATTTTTTTTCGCACAAGGCGCTCTAAAATCTTGATTCAGTTCCAGTACAAAAGAGTTACTAAGTACTGGGAAAGGCTTAATGTCCTTTGAGTTTTTATTACATTAGTTGAATGCTGGCAATAAATCATTCGAAGACCAGTGATAAATTTACTTAGTAATCATCAGAAAAACGGCAAAAACCTTTACTAATAAGTAAGTGCAACTTTTTAATCAACAGATACCTATTTTGGGCAACCAACATTCTATCCCACCATAAGCGCAACTGAAATGGTCATGATAACGTTGCCAGCGATTTTCACTGTTTAATCACGCTTAGGCTCATTATGTGACTATGTAAGTCCCACATTAAGAAAATGTTTCAGTTTCACAACACATTTCGATCACGGTATCTACAGGGTGGCCAATAAGTTGCTGAAAGAGTTAGATCGCTTCGTACTCGGCACTGCGGTCACTATTTTGGGAGCAGTCTTTTTTAACATGAAACTTCCAACATAGATTCTCTTTTTTAATATTTAAAACTGGTCTATTTTTCCTCATTTTACAAAAATTGAAAAAAGAGTTTCGCACATACAGAGAGGGCGGCACAATAGTCACATCACAAGATTGACATCTTAAATTTCATGATAACGCAACAAATTTAAATGCGGTTTTTGACTTTGATAGAGCTACTTCTGACTTAAATTTTTTCTTCATCATTTTTTAAAGCTGATCTTTTTTCGTTATTTTATACCAACTTAAGAAAATACGAGATACTGCACACACAGCTTGACTGAAAATATTAGACACGATTAGTTTTAGGAAAATTTAGTTCATAATAATCTAATTCAGCTTAAATTTAGCATATATAATTTACAAACATTAAAATGTTGTTTAAAAAAGAATTATTGAATTCGGTTGCGATGCTGTAAAGATATAATTAATCGAACATATGCATTCTTTTAAAAGTAGATTGCCTAAAACAAGTGAAAGTATGGTAACGGCCTTAAGAACTAGTACTTATGTTTGGTGGATAATATTTTTACACCGCTATGATAAAATTTGATAGCTATTTTTTCAAACAATACCCAACATCAGGATATTATATCTATCAAGTTTCAGCTGAGTTGAAATACTGCGAACCAATTGATGAGATTTCTCATTTTTCAAAAATTTGGTGTCAAATGACGAAAAACGGATTAATTTTAAAGATAAAAATAATATTGTGTTCTCTCTTCAGGTCTCAGGAGGTATAAGTGGTATAAGACCGTTTTATATCTATGGAACTTAGGCAACGGAACAACCGGGACAACATGAGACGGCGCTCTTGTTATACAGGGTGGCGCAAAAAAAGAATGCAGGCGACGTAACCTTAGAACGGGGTAGCGCTTTTGGCCCAAATTTCAACCGTGGGATGTCATAGTATGAGGCTTCCAGTGGGCGAAGTTAGGGCCTTCTCCTTTACAAACTGTCGCGGCGGGACCCCAAAATACAAGCGCCTAACAGCCGTAGGCCGTATTGTATCATCGCAATGCAAAAACATAAGGGCAACTAAGCAGGGCAAGGAAAACATGCCCGTATGTTTAGCATTGCAATGATACGATTCGGCCTACTGCTGTTAGGCGCTGGTCCCCAAAATGTGCGAAAAACGGCCGTATCTCAGAGGCGACTTTGGAGGGTCACTGTAAAGCGGAAAATTGAGATGGCGAGCTCGTTTTTAGGCCAGAGTTAGTTCCCAAAAGTGCGAATGTTTTGCAAAAGAAATATTGGTAAACGGCGAAAAATGTCCCATTGGCCGATTTTTCGCAGATATCTGGGCACTTTTTCTGGGTATTTTTCGGAAAATTTCTGACCAATTTTCAAAACTTTTTGCGAAACATTCGCACTTTTGGGGACTACCCCTGGCCCAAAAATCAGCTCGCCATCTCAATTTCCCGCTTTACAGTGACCCTCCAAAGTCAGCTCCAATTTAAGGCCCTTTTTGCGCACATTTTGGGGTCCCGCAACGAAAGTTTGTTAAGGAGGCGGCCCGAACTCCGCAAACGGAAGCTATGTGTCAGGGCATGCTCTGGTTTAAATTTGGGCCAAAAGCGCTAGCCCGTCAAAAGTTACGTCGCCTGTATTTTTTATTGAATCACCCTGAAATTACACTTCATTTCATGCATACATCATGATCTTTTTTGGCTCCAAATACAGGGTGTTTCAAATAATCGTACTGATTTGAATCTTGAATAACTTTTGATTGCGTAATCCGATTTAAGTTAATTTAATGCCGTTAGACTCTCCCTGCTCTAGATGTCGCGGAATTCCGCGAAAGCATATTAATTTCAAAATGATTTGTATAGATCATGGTAGCTATTACTGTAATGCGAGTCTCGTTACGGTTTGTCAGGGAAAGCGACAAGATTGTCCAAGACAGCCGTATTATTGTATCCTATGGTCGCGTCGCGTGTTTTAGGGGTTGTCTATTGTCCCGCTGTTATGTGGGAGACTAGCCATTCGCTCCCCTTGTTATGTCACCTACGCGCGCGCTTGTATATAGGTTTTACAATGGCGCGCTAGTTTATTGCATGCCATTGGTAGGTGAAGTCGTATGACCTATTGATGAGGGCGCGCGCTTGGGCGGGTGTAAACCCCGATAAAGACCAGGCGTAGCGGTCCGGCATGTATATAAGACATTGTTTTCGCGGCGCCGATTATTATGAATCCTTCGATTCGTTAGACGATAGCCGAGAGTCGATCGCGGATCGTGCTCGTTCGGTAATTGTCGCCATCGTCAATATCGTTGTTCGTAGACCGATTGTGGTCTAGTGTGGAGAATAGAGAACGGCCAGACGGTCCACCTCTCGGCCTCGTGGCCCTCCGCTTATTTGTCTCGCAGTGCCCCTTTGCCCCGTTTTTGCGTGTGTTTATACCAAATAAAGAAAAAGTGTAACGTGGTGGCAACGATACACAAGAAAATCCCTGCAAATTCAAAAATCCACTGAACCTCAATCTACAATACGATCTCGTCGAGAATCAAGACAAGATCAAACAACCCCAATTCAGTTCACTTTGTCGCAAGGGGCGACACTAGAATTTTTTTAACACTTTCAGGAAATTTCGTGTCAGGAACAAAATTCATGTTTTTTGACCGTAACTTTGCTCAGAGATGGACAATTGGTTCAAAATTAACATTTTTGAGACCTGCGCAATCCAAGGAATGGATCTGTATCAAATTTTGAACGTTTTCGTGTCGAGACTTTAAGATCGATTTTTTTGGTCCCAAAATGAATGTCTAAATTTTGATATTATCCCATTTCCCGGATTGCGTAGGTCTCGAAAATTTTTATTTTTGGGCTAATTGGCCATCTCTGAACAAAGTTACGGTCAAAAAAAAGAAATTTTCGGTCTCGACACGAAAATTTTTAGAAAAACTTTTAAAACTGAATCCTAGAGCAGGGGTTGGGGGGGGGGGGTTTAACGCCATTGGACTTACTTAAATTGGACCACGCAATCAAAATTTATTCAAGATTCAAATCGGTACGATTATTTGAAACACCGGGTATGAACTCTGAGAGGCTTATATTGGGTCGTCGCATAAGTCGTGAGCGTTTTTAGGTGTACAAGTTTGATCACGAATAACTCCGGTGATACGCAACCAAATTCAATGCGGTTTTTTTTCATTTTATAGAGCTCTTTTAACTTGAATTTCTTTTTTTTAATCATGAGAATCCGATTACAATAACTCATTTTACGAACTTTCTACGGAAATGTAAATGACGACCCAAAAATGTTGTGACCTGTTTGTGAACGATCATAACTTTTTTCTAGATGTTATTAGACAAATTCCTTTTGCACGTTTTTTAAGCTTAGTCTGAAGTAAAATCCCCTAAAGTACCATAGAAATCCATTAACTTCTCGGCGAGTTATGAACCAACAAAGCTGGCGAATTGCTGCGTTGCATTCACGTGGATGACGCATTACGGAGATTTCTCGGAATGAACGACAATGGTGGTCATTTCGAAGATGTCTCGGTGCATGTATCAAGTTGTCTCCTAAGCCATGATCGTTTTTATTTGACCACAAATTTATTGCAACAAGAATTGCTTGCTGAATATACGGTATTTGAGTAAATCCGCCGGGGGGTCAACCTACTTGTTCAGGGTGAGTACCAGTTTTTTCTAAAGCCTACACCACTTTATAGAGGGTGAAATTCTGTGTTTAAATTACCAAGCTCAGCTCGATTGGTCACTTGGTTGCGGAGATATGATCATTTGAAGTTTTAAGTTTTTTCCTATTTTCGTCTCAAGAACCTGATCAATCAATTCTTTGGTCAAAAAGTGGATGAAGGCAGTATGCTACAGGCCTAAAATTTTAACCGCATGTATAGGGAGTGTTGGCGATGTTCTGGAAGAATTTTCAGAGCGTTAGCATATTTCTGTGATTCTATGCATGTCCCTGAAAAAGGTACCAAAACATTTTTGAACCTTGATACTGTCTTAGCGGATCGCCATAAAGTTGATGGATTTCTATGAAACTTCTAGGGATTTTACTTCAGACTAAGCTTAAAAAGCGTGCAAAAGAAATTTGTCTAATAGCATCTAGAAAAAAGTTATGATCGTTCAAAAACAGGTCACAAAATTTTTGGGCCACCATATACATTTCGGTAGAAAGTTCGTAAAATGAGTTATTGTAATCGGATTCTTATTATTAAAAAAAGGAAATTCAAGTTAAAAAGATCTCTATAAAATGAAAAAAACCGCATTGAATTTAGTTGCGTATTACCGGAGTTATTCGTGATCAAACATGTACACCTAAAAACGCTCACGACTTATGCGACGACCCAATATTTGGGAGACGGGGCTTACAGGATGTGGCATAAGTTCTGGTATAAACTTTAATTAGTCATAATTCGCTAATGAATCAGGCAAATAGCTTAATTTGGGTACCGTTAGAAAGCCCGTTAAAAACTGAATCAGGTAGAGGCAGAGAAAATGTAATGAGTTAAGACAGACTTTTTCTAAGCAGTGAGCTTCCCTTGGCACAATGGGCAAAAAGTTCTCAGATTCTAATGAAAACTTGCATTCTGGGGTAATTCAGGTCGGAATTACCGAAAAATACATTAGAATTTTTTGAAAATATTTTCGTGTTGAGATATGGCGGGAAATTCAAATTTGATCAGGTAACTATAGTAACAATAAAGAAATCCTTGTTTCTGTGTACCATTCGATAGGAAATGTTGAGAGGACTCTGAAACTGACCGAAATTTTAAAATTGGTGTAAAACTAGGAATGTTATGCAAGAAAGAACGGGTCGCATTTTTTCGCTTGTCAGTTTTTCAAATTTTTCGGTAAGAAGCTGGTCACTAATCCTAAACTAAAGTTACCCTAGGATTATAGCCCTAATGAAGGGCTATCCAAGGGTGCCATAAAAAGCATCAAATTCCGGCATGTACAGGTCTCAATTTCAGCTCGAAGATGGTGTGTGCCCATTTTACGGAAAAAATGAACATCTGGAAATTAAGAAGGAAGAGGTGAAATTTGACATTTCTATATGCCAATCGATTGAAAATGATGAGAGGAGTCTTTAAATGTGCGCAGAATAAAAATTGATGCAGAACTTAAAAAGTTATTCGAGAAATAAAAATACCGTATTTTGGCATTTTATCGAGTTTTTTGCTTGTCAGTTTTTCAAATTTTTCGGCAAGATGTTGGTTAGTAACCCTAAACTAAAGTTACCTTAAGATTAAAGCCCTAATAATGGGCTATCCAACGGTGCCATAAAACGTATCAAACTCCGGCATGTACAGGTCTCAATTTTGGTCCGTAGTTACCCACCCTTCAAGGCGTTGTTTTAACTATTGTAATTGGTTTGTCCCTCTCAAATCCTACCTTTATGCCTCATAGTGGCGAGAGGGTGGCCCTGGGCGTTGGCCAGCGAAGTACGGCGGGGTGTATACCCTGGCAAGTCCAACTAAGCTGTGAAGGTGGTCAACTTCCAACTGGGTTACACCCAGTTGGGCCTAGCTAAATAAAGGAGGTACCGGTCTAGAAGCCCAGCCAGCTAATGAACGGTCAAGTCAATGGCTACGACAACACTCAGAAAAGGGCCCCAGTACCCTGCACGTTTACATGCCCATCCCACAGCGGCGGGACGACCAGGCTGTAGACGAGGGGCTGCTAGAATCTCAGGTAGAAGGCCGCTAAATGGAACAAGCACCAAACTATCCCTATCGATCGCCACCTTCAACGCTAAAACTATAGCAAGAGAGACCGACCTAGCAGCAATCATAGAAGAAAAGAGCCACATCGCTTGCGACATCCTCGGGCTATGCGAAACACGACGGCAGAAAGACCTCTATGCAGAATGGAAGGATGGATCGACAGTGGCCCTGGGGGTCGGAGAAGATCCAAGAAACGTCGGCGGGATTGGATTCATAGTCTCTAAGGAGTGGTCTAAATCCATCAACTCACTGGATGTCTCAAGGCCAAGAATAGGGGTGCTGACGATCAACCTCCAGAAGCAGCAAACGCTACGCATCATCCAAGTCTATGCACCAACATCAGCAGCAGACGATGAAGAAATTGAACGCTTCTACAACAACCTTGAAGAAGAGATCAACAAGCGCTCCACCGATCTAGTCATTATGGGAGACTTCAATGCTAAAGTCGGACGCAGGCAGGACGACGAGACGTTCATTGGACCCTTTGGAGGAGATCGCAACGAACGAGGCAAGCGCCTGGCAGCAATGGCTGAATCAAGAAGACTCTTCGTTGCAAACACCTTCTTCCAGAAGAGAGCCGGCCGACGATGGACGTGGATTTCCCCAAATGGCGAGACAAAGAACGAGATCGACTTCATCCTCACTAACTGACTCCAGATCGTCCAAGACGTGACTGTGATCGGAAGGGCATTCTCAACTGGCAGCGACCACCGGCTCATCCGCGCAAGAATCGTCCTAGACGCAAAGGTGGAAAAGAAGGCACTTGCGATATCCAACGCTGACCAAAAGAAGATGACCTTCGACGCCAAAGTCTTCCAACAACACGTGGACGCGTCCGACTGGACACTTAGTGAAGATCTTGATGATGACTACAACAAGTTCATAGATCAGCTGAAGCACTGCCGGCAACAATCCAAGGTCCCCTGTGACAACCACCAACAGAAGAGGATCTCCAGCTCGACTCGGAAGCTTCTTGATAAGAGGCGTCAGATGAAGCGGATCACAGCCAACAATATCGAGTATCNAAAGCATCGCAGCCTCAGGAAGTGCCAACGCAACCTCATCCAGCAACGCGTACAGATGTCCTCACTGACAACATCTACTGGCCTGAAGACCAAGACGCGAACTGGAATGGAGCAGGAATGCACTGCATTCTACACGAGCCTCTTCAAGTCAAAGGTGCCCATCGACTCCCCGCTAATCTGCCGGTCAACTCCAACAAGCATCCCTGATGTCCTCAACAGTGAAGTACGCTATGCTCTCCAGCAAGCGGAAAATGACAAGGCACCAGGAAAGGACAGGATTGAGATCGAGATGCTCAAGGCAGGAGGACCAACTTTATGGCAAGCCATCGCAAGTCACTTCAGCCAGTACGCCCAGTCTCTCAGAACGCCAGCAGCATGGAAAGAGTCCAAGACCATCCTGCTATTCAAGAAAGGCGACAAGGAAGAGCTCAAGAACTACCGCCCGATCTGCCTTCTATCCTCTCTCTACAAGCTCTTCACAAAGATCATCCTGAACCGCTTAACAAGGGAGTTTGATGAACAACAGCCAAAGGAGCAGGCTGGCTTCCATAGCGGATACAGCACAATTGACCACATCCAGGTGCTCAACCAGCTAATCGAGAGATATCGGGAGTACAAGACGCCACTCGTCCTTGCCTTTGTGGACTATGAAAAGGCATTCGACAGCGTCGAGTTCAACGCGGTTCTACAGGCTCTACATCGACAAGGATTTGACAATGACTACATCACCCTGCTTCAGGAGCTCAACAATGACTGCACAACAGACATCATGCTGTTCTACAAACCGCTGAGGATTCCAATTGGACGAGGCGTCAGACAAGGCGACACCATCTCCCCCAAGCTCTTCACTGCTTGCCTTGAAGATGTCTTTCGACAAATGGAACTCACTGGCGGTCTCAACATTGATGGGCAGAAGCTCACCCACCTCCGATTTGCAGACGACATTGTTCTCATTGGAGACAATACAGCAGACGTCCAGAAGTTGCTCAGCGATCTAGACCGCAACAGCAAGGCAGTTGGACTCAAGATGAACCGCGCAAAGACGAAGTGGATGCGAAATCAGCATGCAGATACAGACTCAATCAAGGTTGATGATGATAGAAGTCTCCAGCTATGTCTATCTTGGCCAAGAACTGACAATGAAACACAACATCAGCTGCAAGCTTACAGGATGCCAAAAGGCAGCATGGATTAGCTTTGCATCTATTCGAGAGCCAGAGATCTCAACATAAGACCCCAAACTCCATGCTCATATCTTCAACTTGACAGTTATCCCAGCACTCATCTATGGCAGTGAAACATGGTCCCTGACAAAGAAAGATGCTGAGAAGCTTGCAGTCACTGAGCGAGCTATGGAAAGGCGCCTGTTAAAGGTCTCTCTTCGGGATTGCATCCCAAACAAGCGTATTCGTGAGATGTCAAAAGTAAAGGACGTCATCCACGCAGCCACCAAAAGCAAGCTGCGCTGGGCCGGGCATGTAGCTCAAAGGACTGATGATAGATGGACGAGTTCTGTCACTAAATGGTTCCCTCGCGACATCAAGCGCACCTGAGGACGTCCAGCAACCCGATGGGAGGACTCAATTGCAAAAAAATTTGGCAGGCAGTGGCGACGATTAGCTAGCGACCGCAGGCGATGGCGGGAGTGCTGTGACCTGCGTTATCCGCAGGGATAACTGATTACAGGCCGATTACGATTACGATTACGTTGCGGTTCTAATCGTGTCTTATTCAACTCCTAACTCAATTGGAGCTTCGAGTATTTTGCTTCAACGCATTTGCTCTTTCTACGTTGATGAGAGTTTACTGTATTAACTCTTATGTCACAAACGCCTGACTACCAGGGGGTGGGCGGAGTTCCGATGAACGTGAAGTTTCCATTGGTTCATTCATCGATGCAAATGACTTAGTGCCACAGATTAATTGAGAACACCAGGTTCCGCAACGAACTGAATTTTCCTTGAAAATTTTCGTTCATATACTACTGTGCTCCCTGAACGCCTTTCTTAACTGATCAAATAATTTTGACTATAGCCATTGTTCCTATCAGCAACTAGCGAGGTGGTAGTGACACTAGGCGACAGCGGAGGAAAGTCATTAGGCTGATCGAAGGACAGTCGTTGGACAAAGGCGAGCAGCTAGGAAATTCTGTGCTGTGAGAACAATGAGTTGTTCAGACTGCAGCTTGATTGTGCCCCATAGCGGGGCCACCGCCTCCATGACGGTGGTCTTCAAGTTCTCCTCGGCGATAAGCAACATGACGAATAAATACTCAGCCAAGGCAGTAGTGTTGCTTCACACATGAAAGATAGCGGGGCGCAGCACAGCTGCTGGTGACACAACCGCCCGCCAATACAATATAGGCAACATCTTTTCTTTGCTTACAGCACCGGGGATTCCCAGGCCATCTCCGATCCAAGTACTAACCCGGCCCAACGTTGCTTGACTTGCCAGATCGGACGGGATGGCGTATGTTCAACGTGGTGTGGCCGTAATTCAACATATTAGTCACCATCGTTTTTGACAACCATATTCCACCATCATAATTGCCTGTTAAAAGAAACCGCGATCTTTTGATTGAAAAACTTTTGAATCTCATTTTCACCATCATCTTGGTCCTTGAACCATTTCCTTCTTACATAGTTGCCAAGTGAGTGGAACAAATGATATCCATTGGCAAAATGTCTGGTGAGTGCAGAGAGGGTGGGGCAGAACTTCCCAACCCAAGCTCTCAACCTGCTCTTGCATGTTCTTTGCAACATGAGGCTTGGTGTTGTTGTGGAGCAGGGTATGTTGGCACCTCTCAACCAAGTACTGCTGCTTTTTGAGCAGGGCTTGGTTGGTTTGTTGAAGCTGTTGGAAGTAAATATTAGCAGTGATCGTTTAGCCTGCTGCTAGGACCTTGTAATGCACCATTACCACCATAGTCCACCAGACACTGAGAAGTAGCTTCTTAGGGTAAAGGTTGAGTTTTGGCATGTGCTGTGGTAGCTCATGAGGGGATAGCCACTGGTAAAAATGCTTCATGTAGTCCTAGAGAATTCACTTTTTGTCACAGCTATGGATGCAATCCAAGAACTGTTCGTTTTTGGTGGTGGTAAAGCAGTGGGGAGCAGATAGTGAGATGCTGGAGGTTGTCAATGTCAGACAGTTGTTGGGGCACCAACTTCTTCAGCTTGCATGCCTTGCCCAGAGCATGAAAATGGGGATCAATGGTGACAGCAGAACAGTTGAACTTCTGCGCTAATGTTGATGGGATTTGTTGAGCATCAGATTCAATGAGCTTGAATAGAGCAGGACATTCTCATCAATAATGGATGGTCTTCCAGGGTGTGAGGCTTCTTCAAGGCTCTTGTCACCAGCGCAGAACTTTGCATACCAACATTGAGCTGTGCTAACATCTAGAGTACCGTATTTCTTCTAATAATCGCCCACCCTCCAATAATCGCCCCCCTCTGGCCTAGGTTGAAAAAATTAATCGCCCAGGGCGATTATTAGAAGAAATATGGAATATTAGCTGAATGCGTTGTTAATTTTTGCAGCAGCCATTGCTGCGTTGTGGTCCAGTTTTCATTCCTAATAGAAGCATTGTTGAATTTCAGGTAAAGTTTGTCACATTGTAAAGACTTGATAGCAATGCATTCGCGGCTTGATGTGATCGATTGATACATCAGTCAAAATAGAATTTTTCACTCTTTCATTTGAATCTGGTAAAAAAAAATACGCAAGCAGTGCAAAAATATAGATCTTCAAACTAAGGCCTGCAAAAAACGACAGTATTTATGCAAAGACCTAATACAGTGAAACCCGGATAAGTGCACATCGATGCGGCAAGAAAATTTTGCGCACTTATCCGGGTTATGCCTAAGTGCATAGTTCCTGACCCAATTTTTGCTCAAACCCTCAAAATGAGCACATTTGATTAGTTATATAGTATTTCCACTTAATAAGGACCCTTTCCAAAGCAAAGAGAACATTTTCCACATCAAAAAAGGCATTTTTCGTATAAATGTGACTAGGAAAATGTCGTTATTGACATGGAAAGCGTCCTTGTTAAAGTGGAATGGTATAGAAAACACTTCTTTCCGTTATACACAATTTCAAGATAAACTAGGTTGAAAGGCGTTTTGATTAACATAGGCATTATTTTGATGCACTATTCACCATATAGGCATATTTTTGAGTGACATTTAGGTGGGGTCACGCCCTTGTGCACTTATCTGGGTACAATTGCATACAAAAGTTGCACACGGGGCTTGCAAAACATGTGCACTTATCCGGGTTGTGCACTTATCCGGTGTGCAGTTATCCAGGTTCAGATCATGTACAAAACATATTATAAAAGTTCGGGGCACGGAGACTGTGTGCACTTATCCGGGTTGTGCACTTATCCGGGTTGCACTTATCCGGGTTCCACTGTATTCTTTTGTTTAAGTAACCATTATGCCAAATTTGAATTGGATTTAATTATCTTCCCTAGAAAAACTGAAAGAAAAAAATGGTATGCAAGCACCTTACCTTTGGTATGATGCGCTTTTTGGAAAGCTCCTATAATCCTAAGCTGAAGTCGATACCAAACTTAGCAGATGGAACATAACACGCGTCCGCCAGGATTTTGGATAATTTTATATCGGTATGTAAGCGCTACTGTTACATGTTCGCATTACCTATCGCGTAAAGAGTTGATCATGAGACCAGTACACACAAAAACGTATTTAAATTTAATGCTCTCAATCCTGAATAATGTGAACGAAATTTTGCTTCTCTGTAGATAATTGGAGGCATTCAGGAAAAGCGTAAAATTTATTAAAAACGCATGAAAATTTTTTTAAATGAGTATAATATATGTAATTAAAATATCAACAGATCATTAAAGAAAGTGAAATGGTCGCAATTTCTCTGTACGTCTTTTTTGTGAAGAAAGATCCGTGTTGCAAAATTTAACGAATGCTTTCAAAATAAAATTTAAAAAAACATGTACTGCTGCTTCGTAATTTTGGTAATAATTTGCAGATTAATAAAAATCTATTTGCATTTTTTAAAGTTATCAGAGCATTACATTTCAAACGATGATTTTTGTATTTTTGAAAATGTATTGAATCATGTATCAACTTCTGATAATGTATGGAATTTAACTTTCGTCACACATGCGCCTTTAGCGCAAGTATCATTTATTCTTGAACATTGTAAGCGCTGGGCTGGCCCAATTTCCTTTGCAATATACGTCGATCACAGCGATGACTTTGACGTTACTGTGCGTCATATTCGTAGCATGATAGAGTGCGTTGAATTTTGCAAAGTAAATATTGGAATTCATGTCTTTGTGAAAAAAAAATCGATTAACTCGTGCATTAAATATTTTTATCACATAGAGAACGAAAAATACACAAATAGTAATTGTTCTGCAGCATTAGAATATTTCAATAATCATACATTACCAAATATTTACCCAATCAATGGAGCTCGAAATGTAGCCCGAAACGCATCAAAAACACCATATATATTAATGGCAGATATCGAAAACTTTTCATCAGACGATTTTGTACAAAAAGTGACACCAATCTTACACAAAGAGCTGTATGAAAAAAAAAACAATGTTCTTGTCTTTCCTCGTTTTGAAGTTGATTACTATACCGTTATGCCAACAACATTAGAAACGTTAGCACAACGCTTTGAAAATAAAACAGCACTAATCTTTCATCATTTTACTGGCAAAGCACCTCATACCATCCCTAATTTAAAAAAATGGTTCACCTATTCCAAAATGGATAATATTGCCAAAGTTGTTGACCGAGTCGAGTATCATGAGAACAACTGGGAGCCCTATTTTATTTCAGCTACATCTGTATCATTCCACGATGTTCGTTTCAACGGTCGATTTCATGTTCATGAGCAACTTGTAAGTTTACATTTTAGTTGACGTGCCCATAACATTTATACAGTAAAAAGTCAAGGAGCTTAGCTCTTAGCATTAACTAATGAGGGATACTTGGATTGAAGTACATAAATGGGAAGTGAATCGTACAGGGTGGCTCAAGAAATAACTTTTGCTTGGCACTGCGCGCAGAGTGAACCGACTTTGACGAGCTTGATCTTAATCGATAGAGCCTAGCCTAAAATTTAAATAAAACGCGGATTCATTTGAATTTTTTCGAGGGGACAGCTACAGTAACCCAAAAACACAACTAAATAGCATCTTTTCCGGGCGAACTTTGACCCCTTGTCACTTAAAGGGGAACTGCGGTCAAAAATTTATTTTTGATATGTTGTCAAGTCAAACACGCCGATCATCGCTGCGCATTCAGTTTTTTCAGATTCGACTCCCTTAAAAAGTTATAACCCCCTAAAGATTGGTCGACGAGCATTGGCCTGGAAAGGAAACTACCGCACTGCCGTTTGCTGAGCACTTCGTTACGAGACCACACGCTACGCTGTGAAGTGCGTGAAAAGCGTGCTCTACAAAATGATACGCAGTCGACAGATTCAAAAAAATGAACATATGCAAATTTTTAGTGTTATATT
>NIUQ01003452.1:0-17393 GCA_002796945.1 Plectus sambesii
ACTTGTCTGTTCATACTCTGTGGAGCGCTGGGTACGGTATAGGTAATAGTCCTCTGATGAATATTCTTTGAAATTTTAGCCGCCCATTCGAAAGCAAGTTTCGACAACTCGAACGGTCTCAACTTCATTCAAGGCGCCTTACAAGCCATAAAGAACAAGTTTGGCGGTAACAACGGCGGTAACAACGGCGGCAACAATGGCGGTAACAACGGCGGTAACAACGGCGGTAACAACGGCGGTAACAACGGCGGTAACAACGGCGGTAACAATGGCGGTAACAACGGCGGCAACAATGGCGGTAACAATGGCGGTAACAACGGCGGAAACTTTGGTTGGAACCTAGGCAATTGGCAGCAATTCAACGAAACACTTGTGCTGGGCAAGATCAAAACAGTAAGCGTGAAGAATTTAACGAACTATTTAATTTCCTGTTGCAGTATCTGGACGATAAACTGAGCAAAAAATGTCCGTTCGGCAAGGTCACCGGTCCACCAGTGTCACCTTCGCCATCTCCAGCCCCATCCACGACAGTAACAGTAAGCCAACCACCCACGGCCGGGCCACAATCGTCGTCTTCGAGCCAAACTCCGTCAACTGCTGCTCCCACTACTACAAGTGAAAGCACTACAACCGAAAGTACAACAGCTGAAAGCACTACAACCGAAAGTACAACAGCTGAAAGCACCACAACCGAAAGCACCACAACCGAAAGCACTACAGCCGAAAGCACTACAGCCGAAAGCACTACAGCCGAAAGCACAACAATTCCGACAACTGAAGCGCCCACCACTTCCACCGAAACCACAACTCTGGCACCAACGACAATCACGACGACAGAGCTGATTCTCACGCTACCACCATCGTCAAACTGTACTAATGGCAGTCCCAACTGGCCAGCCTGCGTAGGCACTACCACGCCCAAGCCCAAAACACCACCACCGCTTGGTCGTAAATAGTAGATCAAAAGATGACTCGGCAATGTGTCAGAAGTCGCAGCTAGCCCCATTTACAGCACGAAAGCCGTTGTGTAAAAAGAGTATCGTCTGCATCACAGTGATTGATCTATTAAATTACAAGTTCAAAGCGTAACTTTTGTGACCCCACTTCTCCGACCATCTCTAGGTCTTGAAGAATTGAAAATGCCCGTGGTTAGCGTATGACTAATAGCGTTCGTACTGTAAAATTTGAAGGATGTTCGACGCTGATATACGGGGAGGGGGTTTGGGCTTTGAGGGCGCCCATGTCTGACTTGACACATTGTCACTGCATATAGACAAAATTTCTTCGTCAGTAACAATAAAATCTAGTGGTGGTCTCGCAACGAAAAAAGTTCACCCGCGCAACGCTTATTGTCGGAAAGTGAGACACCATTAGCGAAAATACCGGTTACAAACGATTCTCTTCCAGTTATTTATACAATTCGATATTTTTCACAATTATTAGCAGAAAACTAGTGTAGCTCATTCCATTGGTTTAAAAAAATTTAAACAAAACTATCGCGGTCAGTTTTAAGGAACTTTGGTTCCGCAACGTTAAGAATGCAGTTGCTTATCGTATTTAGGCGTATTACGATGTTCCCTTCGCCTAGTTGTTACCGATGAAGAAATTTTGACTGTACACTTTAATAAAAACTCAAGCGGTGACGTATTCGATGACACACTGGCAGTATTTTTTCTTTAATAAACGATCATCGAAACGCGTCAGAACAACGATCAAAACAAGACACAATCGTATCAACAGGAGGACATTATTCATCATCGTCTTCGGTGAAGTCGTATTGTGCGAAACTCTTCTGAAAAGCTTTTGTCAGCTGTTCTTCAACTTTCTTGTCGATTGAACAAGCCCGCCAGTCGACTTTTTCTGGAATATTCAGTACTCCGCCGCTCGCCATAACCTAAAATACGCAAATATGTCGTTACAATACAGCCGTTACAATGCACTTCACAGAGCAGAACAAACGGCTCCTTGCTCAGCAATAATTACACCGCCTATCATCATAATTCGTCATTATTACATGCAGCTGGTAACTATGGCGCATGCGGGTGCAGTATAACTTAATTGGGCTAAACGGAGACTGGTACGAAAGGCTACCGTAATCGAAGGCGCGTGTTTTGAACTGCGTTACGTAAGCGTATGTGGCCATAATTATGATCTACGGTGCTATCAGAATGCAAACACTGTAATCAGGCGAGAATCGCTTTAGGACCTCTCTCGTACCGATCGCCCTTTAGCCCGATTAGGTATTAGGTCGTTCCATATATTCTGTCGTTTTTCGAATACTTCATATTAGTATAGCTCAGTGGAAAATGATCGCCGCCGGCTAATTTATTTTCATTTTGCAGTCCAAAGGATGAGTTACAAAATGAAAACTAATTAGCCCACGGCGATCGTTTTCTACTGAGTGATACTGATTTGAAGTTTTCCAAAAACGACAGAATATATGTAACAACCTAATATAACTCAAGTAGATAGCATGAATATATAATACCAGTGGAATAGAAAAGCAAACGTACCTCTCGACCGAACTGAAGCGGAAAGTTCTTCATCTGGCGAGTGAAGAGCCTGGTGCCATCGGGGAGCTCGACGAAGAAGTAGGGGCAGCCCTCATTGACGACCTCCCACAACTCTTGGTCGTCGGCGAGCACCGATAGCTCGAAGCCGCGCATCTCGGCGAGGTTCAGAAAAGCGTTCTTCAGTCCCATTTGACAGTCGATCGGCGCCGGCACAACTTGGATCTGCAGGTGCTGAGTACGGTAGTTTCGCTCGAAGAACACGCAGCATTCGCCCGTGGATGCGAACATCTGTCCCAACGCGCGTTTGAATCGGTCGATGTCCGCCCGGACCTCTTCCGGTGCCGCAACCACCGACTGGATGTGTCCTGAAAAGAAGGTAACTATGTCAATAACAAATGCAACTTTATTTTTGGTTAATTTCGCTCTCGACTTTATTGCTAATTCGTCGCTTTACTAACTTCGGCACAGACACCCGCCTCTTCCCAAACAGATTACAGTTGAACCCGGATAGAGTCAGGATTCGGATGAGTGATTGATTCAGTAAATCCAGCTCTCGATTTCATCCCGAGGCGCTGTGCTTAGCCGGGTTCTATTTTATATCAAATGTTTCAGTTGGCGTTCTATTAAATATCCGCTACTTTCTTTAAGCCCAGTCAAATTATCAAGCAACTCAAATACAGAATGTGTATGAACTGCAAGAAACCAACGCGGTGTATAGCTTTCGATCAAATTAGGTAGTAGCACTTATCTGCAGTTTACCACATTTACACGATCATACATCCAAATTCGTCACTATCGCTTTTAATCGCCAGTTTTGTACTCGATAGCTCAACCTTTGCTTCAATTTCGTCATCTTCGCATTCTATTCAAACAATGACAATGATGAGTGGATTGAACGCAAAAGGAATGAATTACAATGCAAGGGTGACGAAAAAGAGTACAAGACCATATAAACTATAACAACATTAATAATCTGACTGAATACCGTTATCATTGATAATTTCATTGATATTTACATCGCGCTGAATTTCCCAATAATACTAATTACACTCACCAACAGGAAGGATGAGGGCGTGCTTGTGGTTGAGGCCACCTTTGGCCATTGCGAGGTAGCAACAGTCGGAGACGGCGACCACCAAATGCTTCTCCACCTCGGGGCTCGACAGGCAGAACCAGCAAGGCTGCGGCGGTCTCTTCGCCCCTTCGTCTCCTTCGCGGTCGCCTGCAATTAATATCCGATAAATTTCAAATAGCCACTGACAACTGATCAATTTCCACTTGCTAAAATACGATAATACAAAGCCTTTCATCATAATTCGTCGCTTTTCCCAGTCTCACATTCTACGGCTAGATTGCAAAAGTAACGAAACGCAGCTCACCTCTGTTACGGCGTTTGCCGCCACGATCGACATTATCCTCGACAGGTTCAGACATGTCAAAGAAGAATTGGGGTTTGTCCTTGCCGGCCCTCTGATTCATCTCGCGCTCCTTAATAATGAGCGACGTCAGCAGTTGCAGATAGGGGAACTCGGAGGCATTGGGCGGCTGTTCGGTCAGTTCGGAGCGACTAAGCTGCCTCATCGGCGTCACGTTGAAGGCGTACAACCACTTGGCCTTCTCTGCGTTTCCCACCGACGCCAGCCCAATGAAGCGCGTCGTATGCTGCGCCGCTTCCTGGAGAACGCGATGGTTTCTGGAATATAGTCAGTTATTATCCAGCACTTACTGTCCACCATGCCTACAGTAGATGTAGCCAGGTTTTTTACAGCACGGGTTAGCGAGGCGTGTTCTTTAGACACGTAACGGCTCCTTTATACACGGTTTAAATTTGTGTTTCCCATACTGCGATTAGTTTTCATACGATTACAATTCTCATAAACAATACCGGGATCGGGCAAGATTAAATTAGTCGAGAGCAAAAATCGCCAACAGAACAGGTACAGATACACAGTAACTGGAGCAGGAGGAAAAGTATAGGCTACCGAATATACCCAAAATAGCCAAAAAAGAAAATTAAAGTCATCTCTAAAATATCCTAAATCGCCCAAATAAAAGATATAAAACTCCTGTATTTCTCATAGAACTTACATACCTGTAGGGGGCGCGTTCGTAGTGAGGACCGATGGCGGCGAAGTGGTATCTTGGCTTGAGGCCAGCGGCGACCTTTGAGATCAGCTCGGACGATTTGACATCGCCAACGGGTCTGTTGGGGGCGAAATTGTCGACTTGCGCGGGCCACTGAGAGGTGAGGAGGAGGTCGACGCCGATGAAGCCGCCGCCTGCCTTCACGGGGACGAGCAGACCGTTGACGGAGTCGAAGTCGAAGTGCGTCAGGTCGGCCGTCTCGCCTTCCATGCCGCTGAGGTAGGCCACACTCAGGCCTGAGGCCGTGTTCAGAAGTCCCTTCCGTCCGAGGTACGTTAGATTAGGCGCCAACTCGGCGCTCTCTTTCGGGAACAGAGCCGCCGTCGCGGAACTGCATGGTCCTTCAAGAATAAAAAGGTGACTACAGTGGAGTTCACTTATAACAATTTCGCTTATACCGGTAATTTAGATCGGTCCCTCAAATACCGGTATAAACGACTTTCACTGTATGAGCACTACATTTTTTGTTAGCATCACTATGAGCCCGGCATCCTTGTACTGTTCAAGTGCCCCTATGTTTTGTGTGGTGATGCTAACAAAAAATGTACTGCAGTTAGGCGCTTGTCAGGAATGACGTCCTATGCATAAAATGCTTTTAGGGAATGTCCAATTGCACGAGATACTTTTCGATGCTTGAACACTGTTTTTCACCGAGAATGATAATCGCTTATTGGTTTTTTTGCGTAATTTGATGGAAAGAAGCGCTGTCGACTTTCAAAGCAGTTTGCCTTATTCGATTTAAGATTTCCTGTTACTGATCGGGACATTTTACTTATACATGATGATTCTGCAAAGAACCATTTCAAGATGCGTCACAGTTTAAAATTCGACAATAAGTGAGACATACCAAGAATGTACGTTTGTAAGGGAATTTCGAACTTTGCCGTCAGAATTTGATCGTTGGCGTCAGCATCGTCGCCAAAAAATTCGCCGACACAGATGAGCATATCGAATGGACCCGCCTGAAAAAGAATCACAATCCGTTTAACAGCAAGAACTATACGATGCGGGCGCTTCGATGTCCAGGAAGCATAAACGCCGATAGCCCCCCTCTCCCACATGGAATTGGCAACCTCAAAGTCCTATTTAATTCTGGAAAAACCTAACAAACTTTCCCCACGAACATTCTAGGATCTTCTACACCACGATATGCCTTCTACAATGTTCCATACTGGTCTCTGTAAAAGTACACCTTTATAAAATTAGGGAGCCCCAGTCGATCTCTCTTAATTGTCTGTTGTTGCTCGTAGACACCCTTCTAATAAAACCGTATGGTATAATATCCCAGGGTATACCTCTGTCGAGTCAGCCTCCATGACAGTCGCATAATAAGATGCAGATAAGGATACATTACGCAAATAAACAAAATGTCAGAAAAGCCCAGACAGTAATTTTTCCAATAGCTTTTTCAGATTTCTTTTCAAACTTTATACGACTATTGTACACTGATTTTTTCGTCTTTCATTCTATATCAAAAAAAATGGACGAACGAAGATAAACAAATGGTGTGTAACAGTAGTAGAAAAAGGTTCAAAATAAATCCAAAAGGACAGTCGGAAAAGGTATTGGCAGAACTATTCTAACACCGTGTAGAAGCAGTTGGCGAGGCGATATTTTGGAAAAAGCCGTACCTTGCTGTTGACCGCAGCCACTCGCTTGAACAGCGCGTCAAACTGACCGCGCACCTCACCGGCAACAAGGACTTTCACTTGACTCTGTTTCTGCATCTTCCACTCACCTACTGTTACGGAGAGATTAGCAACAGTATGGTGGCAATTAGTGCAAAATTGCCACGAAAGACAATTGGTCACGAACGGAAACCAATGAAACGCTGTTGAAAGCTGAATACAGTTTGAAGAATGAAGCAATTTATTCAAGCAAATCTGTACAAGTAGAGACAAATAGCTAATCCGGCTGGGTCGTGTTGAACAAGTTGGGATAGGGATGATATACTATTCCCATTTTTTCAAGAGTACTTTTCATTTCAAGGAAGAGACATTCCAAATCAGAAAGGACGCGTGAAAGCAATATGAAATACGCCCTCCTTGAAGTGGAAAGTGTCAGCGTTAAAGTGGAAATAGTATATATGGAAGAGTACCCCAGGAGTGCTCTTTAAACTAAACTTCGCATTACTCTACCCTCAGCTCTCACAATTACATCGCTGAGCACAACCGCCAAAGGAAGACAGATCACAAGTCGTTATCTTCGCCATCGTGGTCGGCTTTCGAGTTACCAGGGCAATTATCCGCCATTTCATCGGCGTTTTCAAACAGCTGCCCACACCAGATGCAATACGAATGAGTCTGCCGCAAATAGGCGGAGATCTCGTCCAAGCGTTGCGACAAGGCCGATTCGTCGAGTTCGTATAAATTCTCGTCGGGAAGGGCTTCGACGCCGTTGGCGTAAAAGTACTTGGCGTCTTCGTCGTCTTCAGCGGCGTTCTTCGCTCGGTAACTCGGCCAGAACCACGGCTCCGCTGGCAGTTGGACGCCTTGGCGACTGTCCAACTCTTGGCACACCTTGCGACATTTAACTACTTCGCCCACTTGCTGTTTTTGCAAGGTCGCGTTGCGCTTACGCTCTTTGAAGTCGTCTATCAGCAGATTCTGAAAAGCGAATATTGAACTGGCTGAGTAATAAATGAAAATCAGCGCTTAATCAATGCTACCCCGCTGGTGATATAAACGAACTGAATGCTGAGACTTTTGGCTAGGCTTAGGTCAAAAACGTATACCAGACGGTATATTTTGTAACGTAAAAGTAACAAAAATTAACGATACACTTTAATTTATCTTAAGGCAAACTTTGTACGATCTTCCAAACCTTTCAAAGTACGTTCAACGCGTAAGGAAAAAAGGGAAGTTAGCTCTAAACGCGAGCAATAAAAATAGAGTAACAATGCAGCATTAATTTTAGCAACAGTAAAAAAGTAAAATGTATTACACTAATCTTGGCACGCTTGGACATGTGAGCATAATGAGCTTCAACACGCTCGACACATTTGCGCTTCTCCTCCTTGTCGTGGCCCAATCCGGTACGATTCATTTTCAGATCCATGGCGATTGGCTCCTTTATAGCATCGTCAACTTGTCCTTCTCGCTTTTTACCCAGCGACATACCCGGCTTATAACCCATTTTCGCCATCAATTCAAATCCTGCAATAATTCAAATTTTATAAGTAAAATCATAAGAAGCTAACTGTGATTATTTGGTTGAATTTGGTGGATTAAGTTAGAATTTGGAAAGCAACGAATTAAAACTTTTCGAAGACAGATGAGGAATACAGAAAGTATCACAAATGGCACTTAACTAAACTCACTATCATAAAAAAAACCTTTTTCCTAGGTATGCTCGAATTATAACAAATTTCTGAATTAATTACAAAGAAATAATACCAAAAGCGGAGAGAATAACGCGGATTTAAGAGCAATTCGCATGCTGAAGACATATTTTTGATCGAGTATCTCAGCATTATCCATTTGTAAGCATCACATTTAATTAAAAATAATGCTTATCACCCCATTACTATCGAAAGTTTTTTCGAAAGCACCAACGCTGATTACTCCTTGAAGCTGAAGAGAATAACACTAACATAGCTGAGAGGGCTACTGGTACAGACTCATTAACGGACAAAATACGTATGCATCCCATAATGGAGGAAATTTACGATTTCCCATCCACGCTTTTCCATCCCGATTCAAATGTTGCTCAAGATTTATCCAAACACGAAAAAGGATAATCTTTGCAAGGTGACATACCTTTAGTATCCTGAGCAATAGGTATTTTTAGCGCCTCTTCGCGCCTCTCCTTCTCCAGTTCACCCCTGCTCAACTTGACCGCCTTCTTGTTACGTTCCTCGGCAGCTTCTCGTTCCAGATTTAGCCGAATTTCTCGCTGCTGCGAACGCAAACCCGACGCCACCCCCGGCCGGACATCGTCGAGTTTTGTCATAAAGGTATCGGACATGTAATCCTCTTCCTCTTCTTCATCGTCGTCGGGCTTTGCAGTCGAGGTCGACGCGGTGCTTTGAGAAAATCCGACAAAGTTGTCTTCCTCGTCACTCGACATTGGATCAAAATTGTCGTTCAAAGTCTAAAATAACAGTAGCTGTTTAGAAGAAAGTCTTCTCGACTTTTTACTATCTTCACGAAATTTGCGAATGTTTTTCGCGACAAACGAAAAACTTCTCATGCGTTATACGAACTCTGGTTACTGTATTTACAGGCAAACATGCTTCAGAAAGTAAAACAACGTAACATTGATCATGGCACGGCAGATATACCACAATATCCATGTCAATTTATATTTTTCCGTTGACAGCAACTATTTTAATCTTGAGGAAGTTCATTTTAACGAAGATAGATGGCAAAACAACAAAATTGATCATAAGCAAAGGACACGAAAATAAGTAGTGTTAACTCGACCTTAAAGGGGTCTCGTAGCGACAATTTCCCAGCCTGAGGAGCGCGAAATTCTATGTTCGTTTAGATTCTAAGGAAAAAACCATTGAAATCATTGAGAGCACTCTAAGTTGTTCAAGTTCTAAAGCTTCTCTTTAAACTTTTTTAGTTAAGTGATTTTCAGTTTCACAAACAGCTACCCTCGCCGGCAAGTTGAATTGCGAGACGATGGTTCGAAGAAAGGCGAATATTTCGCCATCGTTGACCTTCAACAGCAAAAGTGATCCCTTTTATTTCATGGAATCGCTTTCTTTTGAAATCAACGCAATAATACTTGCAGTGGGTCGATTCGACGACGAAGACGAAGAAGAAGAGCCGATAGACGGCGACGATTTCCGCGATGCGGTCGAGCAAGTGTTCGACGAAGAGCGCAGCTCGCAAATGACGCAAGAGGGTCGGGGATTTGCTGACACGGGCGAACGGATAGAACCGGAAGACCTTTTCGAGCGAACCCTCGAAGAGGCCGGCGTCCAACTGCGCGACTATGGAGATGACGTCACGCGAACATTCATCGGTATGCTGAAGAATTTGACAGTTGCTCAGGTGTTCCTTAATATTATTTGATATGTTGGTTGCTCTCAGTGGTATAGGGTCTTTCATAATAGTTCGTCACCGTTGTCTTCTATTTCGTCGCTCTTGCATTCAAGTTCTTCGCCGTTGCGTCTAATATTGCCATCTTTGCATTCAAATTTCGTTAGCAGTGTGTACAAATAGGATGTAGCAGTGTGTACAAATAGGATGTAGCAGTGACAAATTTGAATGCTAAGATTTCTAATTTATCCGTTTCAGTCGACGAAGACCTTAACCACGCCGGCTTCGTGCGAAAACTGACTGATATTCTTGCTGAAAGTAATAAGGTATTTAATTTACTTCCTGAAGCTTTATTAACACTTTGAAAGATATTTATGACTAAAACTTCAGAAACAAAAGGACTTCTTCGAAGCGTTCGAGAGAAATGTACGCGATGAGCGAAAATTGGAAATCGTTTTGATGCCTTCTGATTCGTATGTCTTCTCTTTTTTAAAGGGAACTGCGGTCAACTCTGTCGGAAAGGAATGTACCGTTAAGTGTCTTTAGCAACCTATGACAAACTGCTTAGCGGTTAACCAACTTCAGTATCAGCAGATATTGTTCTCATGCACTTTTTAATTGGTTGCTGAAAACAATATACGGTACATTCATTTCGCCAAGTAGTGACCGCAGTTTCCCCTTAGACTTTCATCGGCAATATTGCGACTCTTTTATTATTTCAGCGCTGGTTTTGGTCAACAAGATACCGTAATGCGAGGGCTATTACTAGTCCCCAGCCTTCAGAAGCCTGTCTTTCGCTTGGTCATCGACAAAATGGATTACTACGCACTGAAGTACCTTTTGCACGTTTAAGGCCGATTTAATATCAAATGCTACTGTATAAATCTTACTTTTTGCTTTACGTATATCACCGTTGCGTTAAATCAGGCTCTGTCAACGTACGCGATATGAAATCGGCCAATTGTGTCCTTTATGACACTTTGGCAGACCGCCGAGTGCGAAACACGAATACAAAGAATTAATTATTGCACTTGAATTTTCAAGCTTGAAAATTCCACTTGAATGGTATTTAGGTTGCGAAACGTAATGAACGTTTTGTTTCGTATTCGCCCTTTCGTGAAAAAAAAATACAAAAATAATGCGCCTTTCACCACGATTGTTCCCATATATCTGAAGAATGGCTTTATCAATATACTCATAACTTGATTTACCGCTAATTTGTGCCGCTTCTCGTTTCAGAGCGTCGCAGAACGAGAAATCAGTCCGTTTGACGCAGTGGTTGTTGGCGCAGTTCCGATATTTGGAGACAGTTTACGATAGTCGAGCGCTCTTCGACTGCATCTTCCAAGTCGAATTGGTGCGCTGGCCACCAGCCATCCGCAACGCTCTTATCGACGCTTTACCTGAAGTGCTTGTCGATGTCGATGTTCAACAAGGTCAAACTGTCACTCCAATTCATACTATTTATAATTATCTTATTAGAGTCAGTAGTTGCATGGGCAGCGCGTGAGAGATAGCATGTTGGGTACCGCAAATGTGCGTTATTGTAGAATATAATTGTAGAAACCCGCCGGCACAATATTGCGTGACGGACGTACGAACATACGGATCAGTCGTATACGCCCGTGTTCGGCGCGCAATTGTAGTCAAAATTTTAGGATCAGTATCTGGAAATCTCGTAAGGCGCCTTAGTTGGCAAAGATGAGCGCGCTTTTCGGTGCTTGAACACTGTTTTTCGTTAAGAATATTAGTAATTTCTGGGTTTTACGTGCATAAATTGAGTTGAAGGAGCATTATCGGCTTTCGAGACAGTCTTTCATAATCAATCTTACATGTATTGTTAGTGATCAGCAAATTTCAACTCTAATGAAAGTTATCTATATCGTTGAAGACGTGGCGAAGAACCTTCACGAAATGTTCGACAAGCAGCAGCAGGTCGGCCCGGATTCTGACAGCATGCGTTTGGCCATTCTTCGTTGCCTTTCGCTGCTCAATATCAACGTGGACACTCTCGAGCCCGTGCGTATCTCATTTTGTTTCTTTCAGAAGCCTTCTGCCACATTACATGGCCTTTCATCAGAATTCGTCACTTTTGTATTCGCTTGCGTCATATCTGCATTCAATTTGATTGCTAGTTCTATGAAATTAAATGTAAAAATGACGATGTATAAAGGAGTCTATTTTTAGATACGCGCGGCCCTCCTGAGCAGTTTGAAGACTGCTTCGGGCAGTCTTGTTCCCGAAATTGTTCGCTTCTGTCTGGAAACTATTGGTGCGAAAGAAAAGGGTGCTTTCAAAGAGGTTTGAACTTGCTACATTTATTTTATTGTTATCTCCTGTAGCACAATGAACAATAATATTATGCTTTTTATTGATTCAGGCAATATTTTCCCTTTCAGATACTCGAGGGAATCCGAAGCAATCTAAATCTGTCGCGGTTCAAGAACGACAATTATGCGTTCGTTTTGCTTTGATTTTTCGATTGAGTGCTTGATGTTTTATTCGCGCGCAATGGGTATATTGACAATGCGCCCCGCGCGCGCTTTAAGCTGAAACGCATCAGTAAATACCATAGAAGTACTGCTGAATTTAGCGCGCAGTATTTTAGTATAAAATGCCAGTATTATCAAAGAAATTTAGAAAACATTATTGGGAACGTAATTTTAACGAATTTCTTGAAATATATCGAAAATTGTTTAATGGGGGTATATTGTAGCCATAGGGATTGTGTAGATTGATTAATTAAATATTCAAATGTGGTGTTTTTAAGCACAAAATTAACAACAAAATACAGCAAGAAAAATTATAAATTGCAAAAATATTTTCAGCGATACGGACCAGGATCCAGTAACGCAAGTGATGCATGAAATCACTGTCAAAGTGCGATTCGACGAGAGTCACTTCGCCAAAGATACCGTAGCCTTTCTTCGAACTGGTATTGACACGGAAGGACGCAAAACTTTCAAAGTATTGTTTTCGATTATGAAATCGCGGTGTTTTGGGCAGCAGACGTTTCCCTTGAAATAATTATTCATTGCAATAAGAAATAAATTTATTAAATCCTTTTTCTTCTCTTTAAACGTGAAATGATCTGCAGGAATTCGACGTCCTGCTGGGAATAGCAGTATTTGAAGATCAGCTGTGCCAAGAAAGAGTCCTGACCGAGTTCCGCCATCAGATCACCAACTCCGTGGAGGATTCCTTTGGCAAATTGATCACTTCAGTGCTGGAATTGCAAGCGGTTCGCGGTTTTTTTATTGTCAAAATTTGCCGGCCAGTGACACGAAATATATAACTGAATAAGACAAACGGTTGCAATAGTTGGTAGCGCTTCTTTCTATCATTTTATTTCAAATGTTCTAACACGTAAAAACCAATTAATTCTCATCATTCTTGGTGGAAAACGATGTTCGAGCATCCAAAACGCGAGTTCTTTTTCCCCAGCTATGGTGTCTGGAAAGATTTCTTGTTACTGATCGAAAAATGCAGACTATACGCAATGTAGTGGCTTTATTGGGAAGAAATATTTCAGTTTATTCGCAGTCGATTCAAGGCCCTTCTTCGCCTCATTGAACAACTCGTCTGGGCGGCGGATATGGTCGTCGCCGAGTTTGGCGCCCGCATGTACAAATCTCTCTTTCTTGCCTTCGACGGCGATTATCGGCAGGTTGGTGGATATCTCTGTTCACATTTTTTCGAGCGGTGATGTGGCGAGTCACGTACCGACTGACATTTACGAATTACAGTAGAGTCAGTTTATACCGGCTTCGTCGATTTTAAATTGTTTTGGTAATTTTGACTGATTCTAAAGCGCATCTTCCCATACAATAATGTTCGCTGTACCGGTAATATTGGCCGGTCCCTCAAATAGCGGTATAACTGTCTTTCATTGTACCGTTCGAAAGGAAACCACTGTGAGCGGTTGCTCTAGGCAAAATTTCTCAGTTAATAACAGAGAGCCTCAGGGAACACCATAGCATGCTTAATATGGTATAGCATGCTTAATTTTTTGATACTGACTAAGAAATGACAAATACTGTATGTTGATTAGGAAGTGGTAATCGCGATGACGAGCGACCACGTGAACAGCGTGGAATCGGAGACGACAGTGGTGCTGGGGTGTCTGAAGCAGTTGGCGAAGTCGCATCCGTCGCTGATGCTCCCCTACGCCGTCTTCGTTCAGGTACGAGTTCCCTCTGCTTCTCCCATCTTTATATTTATCACATAAAGTGACGTCATTTCGTTTTAAGAGTTTGTTCGATACCATCGGCTACCTGACGATGGACAATGTCCGCACTCTGTTCGAGGTGATGGTCACTCTCTACGCGCACGTCGACGACGAGGGAGATTCATCTGCGGTTAGCTATATCTTTTGTTCGATCGACTGCCGGGGGTCTATTTCGGAAACCTAATGTAATTATAAAATTGCAGAAATTTAATTAAATTTCTGCATTTTACATTTACAGTACTTTTATGAAATCAGCCCCAGGATGTGGGGCTTTGAGCTGTCTGCTACGTAACCCAAAAATTTTTCATTGTTCAGGACGACTTCCACATAGCGATCAACAAATTCCTGGTGTCATCGTCGGCGCGAGATAACGTTTGGGGCGTGCTTGGTATGCTGATGCAACTGAAGCAAGAGCTGAACGCGCGCAGGTTTGCCTGTTTCTTGCTCTGATTGCATTCTGTCCTCCAGGGGAAATGCGGCAACAGGGTCATTTCCTGTATTTCACACAATTCATAAAACGTTTTTATTGGTAGGGTATAAGTTTCGGTCACAATTTCTATTGCTCACTCGTATGCTCGTTAAAATGCAAGCGCCGATTTAGCAAGAGCGAAGATGAGAAGGAGCGGATGATCGAACAGACGCTGGGGCTGTTGGACAAGTGCACGAAGCCGAACGCCAAAGTGCGCGCCGTCTTCTACGAGCAGATGGCTGAGATCTTCCTGTCCAATCCGCAGAACATTCCGCGCTCCGCTGCACTGGTTCGTCGCGAATCTAATTATGAGAAGCCGTGTATCCTTTTGTGAAGCCCCTTTTCTTGTCCTTCTCTGTCGGATTAGGTATAGGTATAGGCTAGCTGCTTCAGCCGTGTAGAACTAATTGATTAGGCTGAGGTGTAGGTGTTGGTTAGCGTAGTCAGCCGTGTAGAACAATTTGGTTCTGAATAAGATTGTGAGCCAGTTTTTGAATCTCGAGTATTGGGAGACAGCGAGATTAAAGATGCACAAAATTGGTAAACGGTTTTTCACTGTTCAGTCACTTTCTCATAAAGTAATTCGTTTCGCGAGTCTTTTATGGCGAATGATTTTACAGGTCAACTGGTACGATGGACTCTGCGCTCAGTTCCGCGATGAATTCTTCAAAACACGACCTGCTGGTAAAGAGAATAGGTGAGTATTATTCGTACGGTAATAATACGCCGCATTCGCCAATGCGCAACTTTAACTGCGCATGATACTGTTTGAGCGTACCAACGAGTGATCATTTTTATTCTTCCTTCGTCCTCAGTGGTCATTTTTTTGCACTCTATCTGTCGTCACTTTGTTACTCGCCGTCCCCATTATCTATTTGTATTTTTCACAATCCACTTTGTAACTTGCAGAAGCTCCCTCGCTTTCCCCTGTCCCCCTTCTCACGATGAGGTTGCAACACAGATTAGCGTGAGTTTTCAGCTTGTTGGGACTGGAAAAGAAGGGTTTCGTGAATAGCGAAAGCGCTGAATGGCTGCAACTGTCGGAGTTGATATCCGACGCGAATAAGGCGGATGAGAAGACGGAGACTCGACTGGTGACGCTCGTACCGCTCTTCCGTCTTCTCCGCGCGTTTGCGCGCGTCCATCGCGAGTGGGACAACGCTGTCGATGACAATCTCAACGGACTACTCTTTACCCTTGGTATGCCTTTGATAGTCAAAATTTGTGATTGGTAGTAAAAAATGTTAAATTGAACGAGGCAAATCTTTCTATCAATTTATTCTATTAATTTACGCACGTGAAATTAAAGGAACGCCTATGATTCCTGGCGAAAAACGGCGTTTTCGTACAAAACAACGAGCTCATCTTTGCCAACTATAGTATCTGGCGAGATGTCTTGTTATTTATCGAAAGATTTTGGCTTCATGGCACGTGAATAATGCGAAACACTGTTGTCGTAGTTCTCATAATGAAATACTGCTTGGGAATCAGTTTCATAAAATTGAGTTATTCATTTTAGAGGCGAATCTTTCGCTGTCCAATTGCGCGGATGTCGACGGTTCTGTCGATGCTCTGTCAAAATGCCACACACTTTACTATAGCATTCGCTGGCTGCGCGAGGTTCGTTCGATCTCTCTTTATTTGAAATAGAATGTTGCAGGGTCGGGATAACCATAATGCACTCGGGGTTTTCTCGAAGAGAATTATTACTTTCGAAATTCATCCTTATATCTATTTTTCTGTCAATCATAATTCTTCAACTCCTACTCCGTACAGCTATAATTTGAAATGTTAAAAATCTTATTTAGATCGTGAATACTTTCTCCGATGCGAAACTGGGCGAGGAGAATCAGGCGAAAGTGGCGGAGTTGTTGCAGAAGCGATATGCGCATATGGTCGCCTGCCATCGGGAGCTCGAGCAGATCATTAAAAGTACAGGAAATATTCTTATTGTACCGCTTGTCCTACAGCGAAATTTATTAATACTGCTACTTGAGGGACCGGCCTAATTAATTAATATACTCTCAAAATTTCTTCACAAGTATTCGTCTCCATTCAGGGTTTCGTTGACAATATTCATGTTAAAGATACGCTCAAGTTGCAGTTCTACTGTATCCCCTTTGGACTTTATTACTGATTGGAATATTTTGATGGTAAGCAAAATACCGGTGTAAGCGAATTCTACTGTATTATTTTTCGATTCCCTCTACATAGTCGTACTATTAAAACTGTTCTACTATCAGCCGTTGCCATATCATTTGAAGTCTAATATTTTTGACTTACCTTTAAAATCGCCTTATTCAGAAATTGGTCGCTACCCGCTGCCGAGTGAGCAGTTGGATGCTTGCCAGACAGTGGTCGTGTACAACGTTGAGCAGCCCAAGAAGAAACCAGCGGTAAAGAAGGAGAAGAAAGCGAAGAAAGCGAAGAAGGAGAAAGAGGAGAAGGAAAGAGCNGTGGTCGTGTACAACGTTGAGCAGCCCAAGAAGAAACCAGCGGTAAAGAAGGAGAAGAAAGCGAAGAAAGCGAAGAAGGAGAAAGAGGAGAAGGAAAAGGAAGAAGACGGCGGAGGGACTGCTGACAGCGATGATGACGCTCCCCCAGTGGAGAATGATCAAGCGGAGATCGACGCAGAATCAGCGGTAAATCTTGTTCTATTGCATTCAGCAGGGTATTTCAGGAGTATAGTCAGAACTTTCTAGTTAATAACAGAGAGCCGCAGGGAACACCGTTGCTCGCATAGTATCGAAAAATATACCATTTCCGCCGCTTAAATATGGACAATATATTGATTTGACTTGAGAAATACCCTGTTTGAATTTGAAAGTATCCTTGTTAAAGTGAAAGCGGTATAGTTTGAGCGTAATTGCCGCGACGTCCTCACTATTAACACTTATCGCTACGGGACCAATACTTCATTTTCTTGTTGTTGATTAAGAAATAACGACGATAATGTCTACTCAAGTATAGTGAAATTCGTTTATACCGGTTACCGGGGGACCGGTATTTTTTGACCAGTATAAGCGAAATACCGGTATAAACGAACT
>NIUQ01003453.1:0-17375 GCA_002796945.1 Plectus sambesii
AGTTGCTGTTGCCCCCAAAAAACAATTATAAATGCCCCCTGATGCAGAAAACATTTTTGCCCCCAGAATGATAGAAGATGCCCGCAGAATGACACACAATGATCCGTATATGACACTTACCTCAAAGCAATTTTAAAGATGACTTTACATAGAAATGCATAAAAGCAGTTTTGCTTTATTCGCTATTGAAAATGTTCGATCGTCAGACGTAATAATTGCATAATTGCCTCAATTGACATGACATAGGGACAGGATTTAAGGGGTGACCGGAACTTACACCCCACCAACCGTAATCCTTCCGTTGATGAGCTTTAATTGCAATAAATGATTTCAATGTTCACCGTGTGCGTCGCAGCCAACGCACACGATGAGCATTGAAATCATTTACTGCATTTAAGGATATATTAAGCGAATAGATCAGTTAGTCTTGTAAGGTGAAGCTGTGCGTGAATTGCTGTAGCTTTCGCTCTTTTACCTTTGCTCAACTGGCGCTATCCGCAATGTCTGATTCATCCAACTTAGAAGAAACTCTCTATGAGGATGATATTCCATATGATACTGAAGATCATGCTGAGGCTACTGTTCAACCCCTATTGCGTGGAAAAAATCGCACCTACGAAACTATTCTAAAGTTTTCTAATGCGAAGGAAGCGGACGACTTCATGAAGTCAGAGGGAGTTTGGACGCTGAAGAGTAGGAATGAGACATCAGAAGGTCGAAAGGACTTCTACACGTGCAAGTTTAATCGCCGTCAGCTGAATGGAAAACGACCAACAACTTGGTGCATGACTTCGGTCTGCTTGCACCATGCAGACGATTCTCTGAATGTCACACTCCTGAGCACCAGCACTCTACACGTGCACGATGGCATGCCAACAGATCGAGGATTGTCTGATGAGCAGAAGGAATCCATTGGTGACATCTTCGCCTCTGGTATTCAGCGGCCTAAACTCGTACTCAACAAGCTTCGTCGCCGTGGTATTCCTGAGCCCAGACTTACTCATCTCAAAGCGTATTTAACCGCCTTGCGCCAGAAGAAGTACGGATCGTCTAGAGCTACTTTTGGCGAACTGTACAAGTGGTGCATCGAGCGCTCAGAGATTCCAAAGGACATGGATACGCCATTCGTTCAGCAGGTGTTTGATGAAAGCAAGGATACACCGAAAATTCGCATTCTGTTCACTACGAAACGTCTGATATCCCTGACCAGTCTGGCCAGCAATGTGCATGCTGATGCCACATATAAGTTGAACTGGAATGGCTATCCAGTAATTGTGACAGGCTGCACCGACAAGTCTGGTCGGTTCCATCCATTCTGCTTAGCCATTACGACGGCGGAAACGGAGACCGACTTTGCCTTCATATTTTCGACGATCAAGTCTCTGGCCACCCAGCTGCTGAATCTCCAGTTCAACCCATCTATTCTGGTTGCCGACTGCGCCGATGCGATTGCAAATGGCTTCTCCAGCGCATTCAGCAATGACTTTGTAAGAGTGAACTGCTGGGCGCACGTCCACCGCAACATGCAGAAGCAGCTGCTCACGATCAAGTCAGAGAAGTTGCGTTCGCAGTTCACATCGGATATCGACGCGCTTCAGTTGGCGCACACGGTTGATTCGTTCAATAAGGCTGTTGCACTTCTCGCGGAAAAGTGGGATGCAATTGGAGAGGATTCAAGTGAAACCGTGAAGAGGCAGATTGAGCAGTGCCTTCAGCATTTCGTTGAGGAGTACTGCGATAGGTATCCTGGCTGGTTTGAGGGTCACGCTCCTGGTCATCCATCACACAATAACACGTTGGAATCGACGAACAACGTTATCAAGACGGAATACACAATGAGATCGCGACTACCCGTTGCACAGTTCGCCAATATGGCCTGCACGATCGTGCAAGACTGGTCTCAAAGTCGCAATCCAGAAGCCGTCAACTACATCCCCTTCGATTCCGAGGCGTCGATAAAGGAAAAGGACTATGAGGAGGCGTACGGTCTCATTCGCGAAAAGCGAAAGATGTTGACGCAGCGCTCCGATGGAGTCATTACCACGTTCTCATCAGTCTCACATCCAAGCAAGTTCGCGAGTACAAGCGACGTTTTCACGAAAATCATTGGCCTTCATTCGATACCTATGTAGAGATGCGCATGTCGATGTGGGCGGTCAGTATCCCGACGGAAAATTGGAAGAGCGGCACTTGTTCCTGCCCGCCATTTTTGAAAAAGCATAAGTGTAAACACCTAATTGCTGTGGCCGCTACGTTTAACCTGACCTCCATTCCTATCAGCGCGAAAGCGATCGTGTTGGGTCAGAAGAAAAAAAGAGTTCGTCCTGCCAAAGCAACCAAGGCGCTCGTTCGTGACTGAATTGTTGTAAACTAACTTATACTTGAATGTCACAATTTTTCAGTCAGTTCTGTTTCGAAATGATTTGTGTTCCACCAGTGAATTTGTCTCGTGGATTGTCTTTCAGTTGCCTGATTTTGAAATGTTTCTTAGTTTTTGATCGTCTTCGTAATGAAGCATTAGTTGTAAATGAATACTGATGCCGATTTCATTCACATACACCACAATTTCATAAATATATCCATTGGCGACACTTTTTCCCGTTAATTATAAGAAATTATTGGGGGCAAAACATACTGATTAGGGGTCAAAAAAGATTTTTGTATCAGGGGTCACTATTACTTTATTCTGGGGGCAACTTCAACTCCTTTGGGGACAATATCTATCAATTAGGGGGCAGAAAATATCTTTACTGGCAATTTCTACATTTTTGAGGGCAATATCTATCATTTTGGGGGCAACATCGATCATTCTGGGGGCAGATTCGATTTATTTAGGGGGCAGGAAATATCGCAGCCAAAAGCTATGCATGAATGAGGAAAACCATATTTATTTAAATTAGCTGTACAGGGCGATCGAAGCATTTGTCCCACATTTTTAATCGGCGGTTCTCAGCTCAAATATACCGATTGCCCTGAACAAGGGTGCATTCGAAAGCTGAGATCCTAAAGTTTTTTGTGGTGCATATTTGAAATTTTTTAGGTGCTCCTCTAAGGGAGGGCCCCCTATTTCTTGAAATTTGGCGGTTCTCATCGCAGATCGGCTCATTTCGTACGATCTTAGGCTCGTTCGAATGCTCAAATCTTCATGATTTTAATGGAACACATCCAAAAATTCTTTAGGGTTTCTTAGGGGGTCCACCTATTTTTTGAAATTTGGGGGCTTTCATCACAGTTCGGTCTAATTGGTGCGATCTTGAGCTCATTAAAATACGCAAATCTTCATGATTTAAAGGGACCATAAGAGTCCATTAAGAATTTTCGGACGTGTGCCATTAAAATCATGAAGATTTGAGCATTCTAACGAGCCCAAGATCGTACGAAATGGGCCGATCTGCGATGAGAACCGCCAAATTTCAAAAAATAGGGACACCTGAAAAAATTTCAAATGTGTACCACAAAAAACTTTAGGATCTCAGCTTTCGAATGCGCCCTAGGTCAGGACAGTCGGATCATTTTGAGCTGAGAACCGCTGATCAAAGATGTGGGACAAATACTTTAAACGTCCTGTATTATCCAAGTAATGTGTAACTTACATAAAAGTTAGTATGCTTTTCCCACCAATATACACCTGGATTAGGTGAATTCGGAGTTCGATCGCCCCAAAGATCAATTCGCAACTCGACATTCGAATCTTTGGTACTCAGAACGTGAATGATATCATTTCCGAGCCATAAATTGTTCTCCAATCCATTGTTGAATCCAACTTTGTAATCATTCCATAACTGATCGTAGAACGATATATTAGCATCAATGCGTCTAAATCATGTGGTGTTTATTTTCATATTTTAATTCTTGAGAGGCATGTGTAGTGGCATAAGTAGAGGAAATTAAATCAATTTTAAAAGAAACTTGAATCGAAGTGCTCAGTTTTTAAAGAAAGTTAAAAATTAAAACCAAATGAGACATAATTTTCGCCGAATAGTTAGCAAAATTTATTAACTTTTTCCTAAATCAACGCTGCATCCTGATTTCACTACAAAAGTAATGGTTCATATAATTTCTTAAGGTCGATGAGTACCTCTGAATTACGGTCCAGCCACCGCCATCAGTTTCCATATCGCAGTATGCGTTGAAAGCTGGTATAGCCGGTGGATTAAGCAGATACGCTCCGCTTGGAAGGTCGCTATATTTCTGATGCATTTCACGGCAATCATTTGCAACGTAGCTCATATTTTCACCTGAATTATTTTCGTATCATATATCGCGATAAAAATCGAAGTTACATTTCCATTCGAAGGCATTGCGATAAATACAGAGCGAGCTATTCCTTTGTTCGTGATACTGCAAACTCAGCTGAGGGGAACAATCAACATAATGACTGAAGTATGTTACTCCCTTTCGTTCTTTGCCCGCAGGATATAAAATGAATACAATTACTTAATTTTTTTCACTATGGAGGGGAAGGTTAAAATGAGCGCCATTTAAAATTTACCTTGCTCATAGCAAGATAAAGAGTCGGTTTCAAATAGCGCACTTTAGTTGCAGTCATACTTAATGCAATGATAAAATATATCCCTTAAGTACGACTTTAGCTAAAGTACGCGATATGAAACCGGTCCATTATCATTGTATGTCATACTTACAAACGAATGATTGCGTAGTTCCGCAGGGAACAACGATCCATTTTCCTTGAATGCAGGTCGAATCAGTTTTCTGACATACTTGAACACAACCGTCTGGATGAGGTGGTGGTTGACCTGGCGCCCAGTTTGCGAACTCGAAAGTACTTTTGTCGGCCCATCGAAACGGTGGACCGTCAAAAGCTATGGCTCCAATCCAAAGATTGCTGTTCACGCTAGGATGTTGCAGCAGTGTAGCTGTAAATTATACGTGGACTATTGAACAGATATTGAGCTATATAATAATTTTATAAGAGACGATATACTGCCACTTGACAGCCGATAAATCAGAAATATACGTGGGGAGATCAAATGAAAACAATAATTTCGCAATACCGCAGTCTACTGCAAAGTTATTGTTTTCATTTGATTCTCTCTCGTATGTTTAGGTCATGGTATTAAATATAGTGGCACTCAGATAAACTTATCAAAGGAATGCAAAATCAGTCTAATTAACAGCTAAATCAGTGCGAGCAATCAGCTTTTCATAACAACAGGGAGAAAATTTAGTGTTCACTCGAGCAGAATGGCGATGAGAGAAGCTGGAGGACTGTCAGAACCTTAAAAAAAAGATGAGAAGCCGCCTGAATTAAAGCCAATCTTATTAATGGTTGGTTAGTTACGCGTGTCGCGCGTAATCATTTGTTAATGCCCTCAGACATATCTGTAACACACTCTGTGCGTCATTTACAAAATAACGCTATTGTCATACTCTCTTACTGAAATTATAGACGAAACGATCGGGAGACTATGAGGCTTGCGTAATATTGCATGGATGAAGGACTGCGAATTGTAGGTATATTATTAACAATTGTAATTAAACCTAGTATGTTCAGATCGGAGACTTCGGTTATTGATGCCAAGGAGGCTGTGGTTCCATTTTGAACTTGACTTTCACAAAATTGTTCGGCATCAGACCACGAAAGAGAACCGATAACTAGTGCAAAGCATTTTCCATTATCCTGATTGCAAGATCGTTCGACAACTGAAATACATTGTAATATTTTACGCTCTGAATGATATTTAGATTTATGAATGCTTTAAAAGTTGAAAACAATGAACATTTCAAAATGTTCGCGGTGAGCAACATTGTTTAACATAAAAACTGCTGTCTTTCAAAGAACATGCCATGCATCTAAGGTGAACCATAAAACAAAAAATACAGTCATAGCGCCCCAATACTATTTATGTTCCATGATACAAAAAATGCCCAGAGATGATCATGATAATTTTTAAGAACGTCAACCTCTTTTCAAAGCGATGATAATTTGTATTTGTGGTCGTTTTGACCTTGACAATTGAAGGATACTAAACGTATTTGTGCATTAAAAGGAGTGAAGAAATTTTGGATATACAAGCGTTAGGATGAGGGATCAAACACCTGGATAGTACTTGATCCGAAAAATAAATTCTTAGACCAGCATGTTCCCTGTGGCAACCAACTACTTTTGAATGAGGGCTAAACAATTAAAAGCGCTGCATAATTATCCTTTTGGGATACTACGATGCAGATGCGACCGTCGTGCGCGAATTATGAAGATTCTCTTAAAGATATTTTGTAAGATATAGCACCAAAACGGTAATTAGTCGGTTTCGGGGAAAGAGGAATAACAATATTGAGAAGAATTCTGTTTCAACCTGTAGGTGGTGTGCTGCTGGAGTAGTTTCCGTATTCACCTGAAAAAAGTTCTTAATATTTTGGAAGATACTAATTCTATCTATCATTAAGCTGCAATCTTAAGTGTTTCCACTAACTAAAGCCCATCAACTTTTGCTTTTAATTTAAAATTCGCATACGAGAGAAATGCTAAAACTTGTGGGGAGTCTTGCAGGTAACAAAAAGTTATTTTTGACCTCTAGCCCCTTGTAAACCCATGGAGATGTGTCTTGGGACTATAAGAGGTCGTATCGACTCGATTTTGGCTTATATTGCTCGAAAAAAATATTGGACCAGTTTCATACCGCCTACTTACGTCAAAGTTGTACATAAATGGAACGAATCAACTCAAAAAAGAAGAAGAAACAAATTTCCTCTTTGCTTACATATAAATTGTGCAGATGTATTTTCGCAGTCAGCTGTGCGCCATTTCCCCTGCTGACATTGGATGCCTGCATTGTTTCCTGTAGAATGACATAACTGAGCGCACTGTAGGGTGGGCTCTCCTGGAGTCCAGTTGGTATAATCCAGCGGAGAAGAGTCAGTATATTGAAATGGAAGTGCTCCAGTTTGAAATCCTCCAAACCATGGATCGGTGCTCAGAAAAGCAAGCCAAGTAGCTGAAAATGTTGCATGGTATCATAGAGGGGAAGGTTAAAAGGTGCACTTGGAACAGTACTATCTGTTCGAAATGAAGTTTTCGTTCTGTTCCAAAACCTGAATTATACCATGTCCAGTTTTTGGATTATCTGCTTCGTTTTACTTAAATTTCTCATATCTCCAAGAAAAGTTAGCTCTCATAAGTATCTTTTACACACCTAGACGGCTACGGAGAGCGATCGGACGTGGCATCCAACAGGGAAGAACTGAACGTTAACGGTATATAGAAAACTTTTATTATTAATAATTAACCTTATTTACTTCTCTATCAAAGCTAACTTCTTAGCGAGCTGAAGAAAGAAAAATCTAACTGGGTTACTTGCCCTTAACAGATTGAATCGCACACTACGAAGTTTGCCATTTCGTTCATATCTTATTTCGAGTAGAACTGCCCGTATTCAAGGACTGAAGGGAATGGAAGTTTGTTGCGACACTCGAAGATGTTTTAAAAACAGGTTATCAAAACCTTGGTTTTTAAAAAACAATGTAATTTTTTAGTTTTAGTTTTGTTTTCCTATGCCAAGAATATGAACCCTAATCCAATTCGATGTGTTCGAGGCTTAAGCTTCTTTTATGCGCACCACACTCATGAGCTGATTTATGGTACGAAAGAAAGTTTGATTTCGATAACTCCGTGTACTCGCCTCGGAAAATACATTGTTTGCAAATATAATTTTCGGTAATAGTACATCATTAATATGAAAAAGTCATACGCGGAGAATCATCGTATCACCAATTAAGAGTAAAAGTTAATATTTTGCTATTGCCCGAAAACTATTAGATCGTTTACTTACCAATCATTGAATTATCGAACGCATTGTGAATTGATGCTAATCGTCCGTTTGGAAGAGTCGTCTCACAATACTTCTCTGCATCATTCCAGTTTAGCTTCTGATCGAGGATCACAGTGAAGCATTTGCCGCTTTGTTGCTGACATAAATGCGGTGTGGAAACTGAAAGCGATTTCATTAAGCCCATAATGAAAAGGGATCGACAGTTACCGATGTGTTTTAAACTATATGCGAGGTTAACATTGTCTAACGTAATAGAAGAGGAGAGTGGTGCGGATCTCTCATCAGAGAAAAGAATATCAGCGATATGGTTCAACCCATTCGTAATTATCGGCTCTGCACCTTTAGCGATGATATGATTTATTTAAGGACTAAACAGCTGTTCTGTCAATCCCTTTATTAGGTCCCAAGGAGTCGATTTTTATACGATGCAAACATGTTGCGCATTCCCAATGCAATTGGTAAGGTACTCTAGATGTTACTTTCATCAACAGGGAAATCCTCATATTTCCTCTTCTCGTGTGAGAAGTTATGGAACATTTTTAAATGAAATAATGATACCATCATCCGCTATTGATATCTGTACGAAGTATCCGATAAATAATAAAAGAATAGCTTTCACACTGAACATTTTAAGCAAAGTTACATTCGGCGACTTCTATCGAACGCACACCAAACTTTTAGAGTTGAACAATAGCGTCTGCTTATCGTTGTATATTGCCTGCTCTTAACAGGCGCTGTTTGCCGTACGAGTGGTCTGTTTCCCAGAGATAAGTTCGCAGCTCCATTACCCACGTATTCTGCCACTGACAAACCTTTAGACTACGTTATAGTCAGTTGACGCTGAATGTGGTTACTTGAGCAATTTAAATGAGAAAAAACAATGAGCAACAATTTTTCATGAAAATTGATTTTTAATGTAACAGAAACTATGAGAAAATTGTTTAAAGTTGGGCTGAATTGTTCTACAGTGCGTTAAGCTTATTTCCTCATGAAATATAAACGTTTTTGGGCTTAAGCAACGTGTATGACAGGTTGACTCTATTTTAAGTTGGAAGTACTCCTGACAAGTTACATGTGCATCAGTGACAATATATCTTTTACAGTATTCATGCAATTAGACACGATTCCCTGCAGAGTTCGCTGTATATTATCATGACTCAATTATTCGACTGAGACCCAAGCACACGAGCAATTTACCAAGAAGAGTATGAAGTAACTCAAGCGTCGCTACACGCCAGAACACTTTACAAAGCTAAGAAACGAATCTTTCAATTTGTTTGTGCCCTAAACTGTTGTGTATCGCGTAAACGACGCAATTTTTATTTCGATCGACTGGACCGTTTTGCACAAATAAAATATTTGATAGAACAGGCGCCACGAATTTGACGAGCATTTTGCGAATAAAAAAATTCAAATCAAAGCAATTCATAATGACCACATCGGACAGGACAATCACATGACCAATACGAAAACTCTGGTCGAACAACGAACATCTTATATACATCGACAATGGTGTTCACCGTTCGCTCTAAACAAATAGTAAAACTTAAGAACAGATGAACATGGCCATCGTACAGCTATACAATAGCTTTGACGCGGTCATGTCAGCGTTAGTTATGAAGTCAGTTTCTGATTTCTGATCGGGTATCAGTATGTTTGTAACGGAGAACGGAGCGTTTTCAGTTGGTTTTTAATCCGGCCTTGAAATGAATATCTTGCCCTGAGTTTTGAACCGTTAAATTTATGTTTTGACTCTGATTGACATCGGGTTTGAAATATCTCGCCTGTGAAACATCATTGACGTCAAAACTAACACTGAACATGAAAAAATACACGCATTATGTCTATCACCAACTCCAATGAAAGGCGATGGCACAAAACGAAAGGCACTATATTTGCGCGAGCTTCGGCGACTTACTGCTGCCCATACATCGCTGCGGACTCGTTCAGTTCTGAAAAATTGTCAGTTATTTTGATTTTCAGATAAGAAAGATATTTGAATGATGGATTGAAGTTGCCAACTCATAAGTGTAACGCATTTCATACTGTATTTACACCTAAAGCACGAATTTCCTCACTGAAATATTTGATGACGCAGCAGTAATTTCCCGCTATTTCTACAATAAAAGAAGTAGGAAGCCTTTTAAATGTATTTCATCGCAAATATTTCTTAATAACTTCGAAGAATTTCAATTAAAGGCTTCTAACAATAAAGTAATTGAACATAATTAGATATGACACAGTTTCAAGTTTGGCATAGCTGATAGGTGATAAAGTAACTTACTCAAGATGGCGATTCGAAGTTTCTTGCGGGCGCCAATTGTAGTAACACCGAGATCCTTGAGGTTCTGCTCGTCCAGCAACAGGAACGCCTCCATGTCGATCTGAAGCGTTAATGATTGTTGACGCGCTTTATTAATTGCTACTCTAATCAATTGATTAATTTACTTATGAATAATCCGAATATTCACACAGTCAAATGGAAATCCATGGGCAAAGTTTCAAAAGCGATTATCAACCGACCTCTTGTTCGCGGAACCGTCCGTAGTAGTCGGAGAGACCGAGGGCGGCAAGAACCATAGAAGGATCCCGGAAAACGCGAATGTCCCAGTCAAAGTTTAGGTACGGCGACTGCGGAGACGCTGTATCAAAGTAGCTTGTCGCGGCAAAGTCTGCAAGTAACTCATCAATGTTACACTGTCTATTCGTTATATAACGGAGAAAAGGTTAATTAATAGGATAGCAAATGAAACAACCGTGTTCGACCTTTTGATTTGACTGTGAAAAGACAATGAAACGTAATTAAAGGGCATTTTTCCAAAAATCTATTTCTATACTCAATACTTAATTTGCAATATCAGCACCACATGCCTCCTGCAATATAGAGCCTCAGATAATAATCTGTAACTGAGTTTGAAGTTCGCAAACATAGTGATGACAATGCAAACTTTTAAATCGTAAGTGTTGAGATAGTTTAAAGAATTGGATCCCAAAACAAAACTTATGTGATAAAACATTAAACCTAAGCATATGTTTGAGGAATATTTTTACGGTTTGGGCACAATGCAAAAGGTAAATGTGCCGAGAAACCCGTTCATCTCTGCCGAAAGCTCAGCAGAATTTTAATAAAAATTCAACATATATTACGTCTTCAGAGCTCAACATTAAAAACTTTCGAATTATCACGTCTTGTTCCACGTTAAATTATGAAAAAGAAATGAGATGAAAATCGCACCGGTCGATCGGCGTGTGGCGGTCAGGCAGTTGGCAGATCGCGGCGTCGACGTCGAAAATGCATTGTTCTGGGTAATAAGGTCGCCGTTGTCTTCGCCGTCGTCGTCTTCCAACACCGAAGGCAGAGGGCCAGTGCCAGTGGGGGAGCCATTTTCGTTATCGTCCTCCATGCTCCCACGCGAATGGAAGCGAAGAGACTGCGCTTCCATGCGACACTTGTTCGCATGCGGCGTTGTCATCAGCTGCTTTTTGAGCACATCAGCCGGTGTTGACTTGCTGAAGTATAGTCCCGACCACTGCTCCGTCGGCGTACGTACTCCACCACGAGTTGGCGATTGGTTCATTGCTAAATACAATGCTTTCCGTCATATTAAGTTTTTAATGGGATTTTGAAAATTTGTTTAAAGGAAATATTATTTCCTTTTTACATAAAAGCTTTCCAAATTGAGGTGTGCATTTTCCCAATCGAGGAGGGCATTTTTCGAATCAAATCATTAGGGAGAATGTTCTTTTTGGTCGGAAATGGCATAAATTATGAAATAGCTTAGCGTCAGTAGTCAACGCATCCTAAGGAAAAGTGCATGAATAAATATCTTAGAGTTGTGCTAACGATATTTTGCGAGTAACTGCAAACAGAAGAATTATTTCAGCAAACTTTCAATTCAGGGCTTGAGCCAAGATTTCAGACCTTGAAAGTTTAATAGTCCTCCCAGAAAGATACTAAGCATATGCTCATTGCTAACTTATTCGTTCTTAGCGCTCACAAAGTGTAATATCAGACAAAACGATTGAAACGATCAGCCAATAATTTCGACCCGTGCTGTAAGCGAACTCACCTTGCGTGGCTTTCATTCGCATCTGATCGCGGTCGGAAGTCAACGGACGACGTTCGATGCCGGGCGCTTTCCACGCAATGCTGCAACAAATACTACAGTTCCGCGTACTACTGCAAACCACTACTAGCTATCGTACCCATTCTGTTCGTTGATCTTCTTGGCGCCGTTGAGCACTGAGTGAGCGATGGGTGAGTCGTCGGGGTTGGGCGAGATTGCCGTCGTCTTGGGGGTGTTGGGGGGCTCGAGGAGGTCGCCGGCGGAGACAGTCGAGACGACGGTCTTCAGGGCGGCCGTCATCGCGGCCGCCTGCTGCTCGTCGGTAGCCGACGTGTCGGAGTCGATCTCGGGTGGCGATGACCGCTCGGACGATACCGAACTACCTAATCCTGTCGAACGACTGTCCACACGACCGCGCTCAGACAACATCCACTGTTTTGGAGGCTGTGGCGACTGCTGTTGGTGCTTTTGACCATGCTGTCCCCCTGTATTGGCGTAGAACTGCGGAAGCTGGTGATACGGCGACTGCGGCGAGTATTGCAACAGGGGCGAATGCAGCGCTTGCTGCTGATGCGGCAGCAACGGTGGCGTCATCGGTTGAGCAGGCACTAAATTATAATCTTGAATTTGAAAAATAGCATAGAGCGACTTTGATGGTTAATGTAAGGACAATGCAAGGATCAACTTGGGAGATGATCTTTTCCGAGTTGCGTCTCCCATCCGGCCCAAAAATTAAACTCCAACTTGAAAGTTTGAAACTGTGGTGAATTAAGAGCACTAGTAATAAAAAATAATGCTACGTGGCAGTGATAAACAAATGATGCTACCATCTTCTCTAAATTAAACGGGTTGATAGATGATGTTTAGAATTTATGCGAAAGAGGAGAGTTGTCAACCTTTGAAAAGTTCCGTTTGTTCGATTCGCTCGATACAGCATTCTATTAATTAGCTTAACTATCAAAGCTATTACTTTATAAATGTATCCGATCTGAACATCAACACAGATTAGTAATCGATTCATCTGGATGTCATAGTATAAAGAATGAGCAATTAAAAAATACGAAAAACTCACTGTTATATCCATGTGGTTGAAACATGAACGGATTGAAACCAGCGTACAAAAGATGATGTGGTGCTGAAATCGAAAGTTTTCAGTGTGGCAATTGAAAACACTACGTTATTTTTATCGAATATTTCCAAATTCTGTAGTGCTCAATAAAACACGCGGAATGTTTTCAATAACAAAAATCACATACTAAAATGTGACGGTGTCATCGGTGGCGAAGGAAACGCAAAATTGCAGCCATTTTGATTAGCTGGCAGAAGCGGTGGCAAGGCTGTCGGCTGGTCGATGATGGCTCGCATTTCGCGCATGAAATCGTAGTCTGCGCAGATGGTCGTTTCTTCCGTCTGCTCCATCATACGTCCGCGTACCGCGTACACATTTGACAGATTATATTCGTAAGATCGAACAGTAATTGCCTATAAGCGCAAAATTATACAGAATGCATTTCAATTCGCATATTTTTTCAGTCATTATTTCTGTAAGCAAGACTCTGCTGAGATAATGAAATGGATGCATGAAATACTGCTGCTCGGTTACAACTCTCTCATATCAGTATTCTCTTTAGTGCTATAGCATTGTACAGCGAACGCAAAATGAACAATCTATCTTTTGTGTAAGGGTTGGAATGCATTTTATACGAACGGACGCAAGTAGTTAGAAAGAAAATTTTACCTTTGAGCCTTGTTCAGCGCCGTTAGGCCGATACTTGACAGCGAGTGCCACGCCGAGCTGCTGTTCGAGTGTGGGCAGATCGGGCTGAATCGCCTTTGCGTTCTCCTTTCGCACTTCGTAGCTCAGCTGAACTGGCAGTAATCCCTGCAACATGACTCCAGTTAATGCGATGCTTATTGTTATTATGGCCAAAGACAATATCTCAAGAGGCCTTCGACGGACCCCTGAAAATTGCAACTACAATAGATGTAAATGTTTTATAAACTGTATGCTGGGATAGGAATGTCGGAAATTAATAAGAGAAGCAAAGAAACGAGGGAGTGTATCAGTAATAAAAGGCAAGACTAACCAAAATATATTTTCGCGCAGTGAGGATAGACTCGACGGAGCCGACGATGTAGAAGGTGGACACGCCGCGTTGACATTCGCTGGCCGAGGGGTATTGCACGACGGCACCCGTCTTCTGCACTATCCACTGCATGTGCCTACCGCCCTGACCAATTAGTGATGCCTGCTGACCCGGTAGTACTTCCAGCGTCGTACTGTACGAAACTTTTGTTCCCTGAAAGCCATTTTGTTCTACCGTTATTCAGCAGGGGTTTACATCACAATTGCTCAATATGAAATGTTACAGTGATGTTTTTAAGAGAAAAATTTAAGGATCTTTTTCATCAGCTATATTTTGAGAGCGCTGAAACGAAGCCGTTAAAGGATTCGCCAAACCAAAACAATGAGGGAACAATCTCGCACACTGTTCAAATCAAAGAGGGTGAAATGACAAATACCGGAAGCGCGCGACGACTGGTCAGGTGTGACAAGTACATAAAGAGTTGTCCTACGCGTATTATAACTAATCAATCACAGCAGTGACAATACAATAATTTTATGACATCAGCTGAACGCACCGAGGGAAAGAAGAAATGACGCAGTGCAGCGCAGGCCTCGACCATCAAGCTCATCTGATGAGCCGAGCCGCGCACGAGGCAGTATGGCTGTCCGGACGCGCGGTTGGTGCGCACGACGATGTTCAACTCGATGAATCCCACAGTCTTCTCCAGACTGGCATCGGCCACCAGCTGATCGACATTCACGGACGGCATAACGCCCTTTAGTTCAAAAGATATCGACAATGGCGCGAGGCCCTGAAAAAGGATAATATTATAACTCTGAGTAATAGAGCCTACATAAAGTAAAACGAGCAGAGGGCCGCCCTGTATTAGATTTCACACGAAAACGAAGTGAACACGAAAACTCTTAGGGGTGGGGTAAAATATCAATAATTCATATTTCCCGCACAAAACAGTATTTACGTTCGTACTACGATATCATAAGTTATCTTATTTATCATCCAACGCGTGAGAATTTGCGCGCTTGCCCATTTTCGGTTTCAGTATTTTTTAGAGAAGGACACGTGTTGTGTACTTCGCTTTTCAAACAGAGAGCTACATAATCGAGCAAGTACATCAATGATAGACTGACCCTGATGCGACTACGTGCGACTTCCACCTGGCCCATAGGGCCGGCGATGGAGACTTGATTGCTCTTGTCGGAGTCATGGTTCTTGTTTGAGTCGGGAAAGTGAATGTGACAAGCTGTCTGCTTCATCACGTCCTGAGTATTCTTGCCACCACGGCCAATTATATGAGAGTGATCGGTAAAGGGGACGTCCATTTTTAGCGTTACCCGATTTTGCTGCAATTGATAGTAATTTGTGCACGATTGATAGAAAACTCTTTTTTATTGAACAATTTTTTGCGAATATATATGGAAAAGTTCAAAAGGTGCTTCTGCGTTTTTTAAAGATCATAAACTTCGATCTTAACGAAAATTGAGAGATTCGCGTCAATTTGAACGTGAATGCTTTGTAACACAATATTGTGCGTTTCTTTTTCGTTAGAAAATAACGCATATGGATAATTTACGTCCGATTTTTCCGCTTAATTGAACCTAAGAATATGGAGCTTATATTCGTATATTGGTCTTGTTCACAAGGAATGATCGAAGGTAAATAAGAAAACTGAAAAATTAAAATACTTTTGTTCTGAGCACGGCAAGAACCATATCCTTTCCCTTGTGGACGCGGTCGAGAGGGCCACTGATTTTGACAAAAGGATCTGCAAATATAAAATATTTTAATGATAGAACATTGTTGCTGCATGCAAAATTGAGAAACAGTTTCACCGACGAATTGACATTAAATGTGGTGTCACGCAGTTTAAATAGAAAATCACCTTTCTTCGTTTTAGCACCAATTTTCAGGCGGGTTGGCCACGAGATGTGCACACCTGTCAGTTTCATTACCTAAAAGTTTTAACATTTAATTTCGATCATATTGCCACGCGCTCTCTTACTTGCGAGAAGAAGTCTTCTGCTGTCGGAAGGCGCTCGCCTAACATAGCGTCACCTGAAAAATATGCGTTGTGAATAACTATCAACATCGAAATATGCGATTTATTCATTACTTGCGCAGATGGCGGCACTCCGAAGTAAAATGCTCATTGAGCAATTCTCTCTGCCGAATTCACTCATCAGACGTCTACTCAATTGTACGACTGCGGCGTTTTCCTCTATAGACAGACTATACCATTTGTACTTCGTTCTTACTTTATTAGTACACTTTCCTAGTCAACCAGCACAATGTTTCATACTGATTCAAAAACGTCGTTATTGATTTGAAAAATGTCCATATCAAAATGATATGTATTGATACTGCGATTAATTCGGTTGCTACGGTCCGAGGGTGTACAATGAATGTATGATATCATGATCATTGTGTCCACTGCAACGAGAGAGTCAGTATATGACGTGCGCGCGTCGTTAATCCCTTCTCGCTGATTAACGACTTGAACAAACAGCGTAGGTCAGCCCGTGGTCTTACACCGCCTTTACGCCCATTCAAGGCCATCGCACGCCTTCCGGTTTTGCATTATTCTGTGCCATCTCCTCCTTCGGGCATCCCATTGCGCGGAAAACAAACATAACCGACCCCTACAAAGTAAAACCATCATCGACTGTGTCGCCTGTCCCCATCTTGTCAAAGCACGACCCGGTCGGTGGAAATGGAAAACTTGTAGAAAGCGACATTCCCCCCGCTGCGTTTCTCGTTCTCCTAATGCGACAACACACTGCATATATACCAACATTTCCATTGATCAAGTTTTATTGTTTCACGTCGTTGACGTGCGTGGGATGGCGAGGCAAAAACTGCCGCCGTTCGTCCGACTTTGCATGTGATTCCATTTTAGCGTGACGTTAAGGGTATGAATATGAGTCACTAATCGTCTCTGAGGCTCCTACTGCGCAAAAGGGTCAACAAACACTGTTGACAATTTCATTGAATCTTATGGACTAACTCGAAGCAAAGTAGTTGCTTTAATCAACTATTTCCCCTTTCGATTAAAGTGATAAGAAAACATCAACGTTTCTCGATAAAAAAAGTGTTTTAATCGCCAGCTACCGAGAGTCAAAGTTACAAATCCCTAAGTACACAGAGCCTCCTCCCCCGCACTCAACGCACTCTCTCAAAGCTCACTAATCTTATTATATTTTAAAAATCAGAGAAGAGTGTACCTGAACCTGAGATCATTTGTTCGAGTCGCTTTCGGTCGACCTGAACACGCTCTTCGAATTCGTCGGGATTGGTCTCAGAGACGGTCAGTTTGCCGAGGTTGAGTTCGTTGTTGCTGTTGCCACTGCTGGCCCGACGCGGACTACGGGGTAGTTCCTTGGGCGACGCGACGAGCACCGGTTCGTTCAAAGCCGACAGGCCAAAGTCAGTCA
>NIUQ01003454.1:0-17345 GCA_002796945.1 Plectus sambesii
AAGAGGTCAACTGTCTCAACGAACCTACCAGCTGGCAGGTGCTCCTCTTCTTGCAGTTTGACGAGAATCTACCCGACATTCTCAAATCCGTACGTTTTGCCTTTTCATTTTGGTGTTAGTCAATTGTTAGTTACGTTTGCCCATCTGGAACATGAAACCGTAGATTAAATAATTCCAGAGCGATTGAATCTGTCATTACAATATTTACCGTATTTACGGAAATAGTAGCACAGTGTTACTATTGTTTCGATCCCCCTCTACACTGTGCTACTATTTTAGCGTGTGCTACTAATTCCGTAAATACGGTATTCTGATTTTTCTTAACTCAGCAAAAAACTGAAAGCATGTTGCTTCTCAATTTAGCACTAAAAACTCCCAAATTCGACTGCTCCAGTTTCGTTCAATAAATACAAAATCTGTCATGGCGCATCATTCTGAATTAAAGCATGTATGTGGGCATTTTTGAAAAGAATACAGTAATTTATGCTTCAGGGAGATGTTGTGCGCTTGTTTCACGCCGATCAGCAGACGTTCCTCACACTAGACGCCACTGAGAAGACGAACCGCGATGTCGTTTTCTTGCGCATGACCAATCGACCGTCTGCAGCAGACGCCACTTCGTCGCGCGCCCTTTGGGAAGTGCAGGTATGTCTTCGAATATGATTATTTATTTCAGTTTTGTACTGCAATACGTAAATGTTTTTTCGATTTTGAGTGCTGTATTGCGGAACTATCGGGTATACTCGAGTCATATTGGGACGACACAGAATCAAATAAATATAATTAATTTTGGGATTAATGGAGAAAGAGAGAGAGAGAGAGAAATGAAAGGAGAAAGGAGAAAATAAAACATACAACACATTGTTGTTAAACAGTTAGGAATGATCGGTTGATTACGGTATATTTCATCGCGTTGAAACCTTTTTGGAATTTGAAAACCCAAATATTGAACGTTTGAACGAAGGGAAGTCTTTCAGGTGGTTCAGCACGAACCATTCCGAGGGGGAGCGGCGCGTTGGAAGGAGCTGTACCGATTCAAGCACCTGGCGACGGATACGTACCTCGGTGTGGACTCTGAGAGCGCCGATATTACGGCCGTACACCATCACCATCACCACGCCCACCATCTTGAGCGCAAGGACTCCATAGTTGCGCGGGCTTTGCCCATGCTTGGCACGCCTGGTAAGCTTGACGCCGTTTTCGCGCTTGTTACTGGCGGAAAGTTTGAAGTTTTGTTGGCTCGCCCTATGAGGGTTAGGCGGAATTAGAGCGCTCGGCGGGGTACTCTTGCAGGATCTTACGATACTTTTCGTGGTAGGACCCGCATTATATTTGCGTTTTCTCCGAGAATGCGCGATGTGAGACGAAGTGGTCGTTGTTAATAATCACATTGATTATTTATTAGCCTGTTACACACTTTATGGTCTGCCAAAGCTCCTCAACGCCAGTTGTAGAAACGTCGAACGCTTCGTTTGACTCAATGCGCGAATACGATAGTACTGTCGGGCTTCCACATGTTCTTTTCTAGGCATTATTGGCGTAAATTCTTTACCGATCCTTTTCCTCTTGCTTTCCATCATGTACGTGCAAAATAGCCTATAATAAAATAAAATAAAATATTGAGCTACAATGACCATTTCTAAAACGAATTTTTCTTGAATGAAAAAACTGAAAAACCGAAAGTTGACTGAAATACGAAATTGATAAATCGAAATTAAACGAGAAAAAGGAAAGAGAAGGAAATGTTTTTCAGGATGCAGTCGGACGGGCAGTTCAGCGAAGGACGGTCCATACTTCCTGGTGCCGAAACACACGTTGCATCCGGAGTCGGACACCACTCTGCTCTTCGAGCTCGATCCCTGCTCACTTACCCGCGTTGACGCCCGCGTTCCTAAGCAGTCTTATGTTCGATTGCGCCACTGGTCTTCTGGTACTTGGGCTCATGCTACCGACCCCACCGACAAGGCTAATCTGTATCACTATGGCAAGAATGAGAAGGGATGGGTTAAGGTGAGGATGGCATTTTCTGTTTTGTTTACTTCAGCGTGATTCTTTGTCGTATGAACAATTTTTGCTATAGTAAGGACAAATTGTAACGTTTGGGTTTTGAACATTGCGAAGACGCCGGCCGATCTTCGCGAAAATACGATATGAAACTGGCATATTATATAAATACATTGTTGTGTAATTAATTTCCCGTCAGATGTCAACAGTATTTTATCGTTATCATATTTAACCTTGTTTGTCTGAATTGGAGGTGGCTTGCGAGGAAGGCAAAATTGACAAAGAAGCATTCGCTCTGCTACCCGTATCGCCTGATGAGGTGCGCGATCTCGACTTTGCCAACGACTCCTGCAAGGCGCTTTACGACTTCAACTGCAAGATTCAGAGTGGCGAATCTGTGCTCAGAGAAAAGGGGTTGGTCTTTCTTTGCTATGTATTTTTTACTGACTTGTTCCATTGTCATAGACCAAATATCGCAGATTTACCGCCTTTTTGAGACTTAGGCTTAGGTAGAAGATTTTGAGCCGATATCACGTTGCGTACTTTAGTTAAAGACGCGCTTATGAATACGCTTTTGCCTTGCGTTACGTACGGTTTTATCTTAGATATGCGATGTGAAATCGGCTGTTTGACCAAGGCAAAAGCTTTAACAATGTCACTAATCCTAAGCATAAATTCAAGCGTATATCAGCGTGATCTAAAAAGCTCAAGGCCTAAACTAAGTCGATCTTAGCAAATGGGACATCAGTATGCAGTACTTGAATCTTCACAGTAGAATCGTTTATGAACTCGATTAAATCATTTCAGAGTGATTAATCAGCTATTAGCCGAGTGCATCTACTTCGTGACGGGTACGATGAATCACATGATCGATCCCCTCAAGATTGTCGACTTCAAGGCGAACAGAGATCGACAGAAGCTGCTCAGAGAGCAAGGCGTGCTTGAACAGGCAAGCCATTTTGAAAGTTATTTATGAACAAAATTTTCTGATTATGGAAAATATAAACCTATATACCGTAATCGCAGACTTATTTGCAATGAAATTGAAAATTTACGAGTTCGAAGGGAAATGAGTGCAATAGGTGTATGCGAATTTGCAGCTAATGCTTTTCGCGGTGAGACTCAGTCAATTTTTACGTAATTAGCCTACAGATTTCGGCAGTATGCAAAACGTTTGTCATTATGAAATCATCACAACGTATGTAAAACGGCGAAAATACGCTCTGCTCGCGGCAAATTATAATATTGCATTTGATAGAATAATTATTGATAAATAATGATATTTGATAAAGTTAATAAGATGATTATAATGAATATTGATGGAAAATAGGCTAATAATTGTTTTGCAGGTATTCGAGCTGCTGCAAGCGCCGTTTCAGCCGCGACTAGGCCGAACGGACGATGCGCAGGAGCAGCCGCCGCTGTTCGATTCCCCTCACGCTCTTAGCCGCCAGGGCAATGAACCCTTCAAGCGCATGTTCCAGCTTTGCTACTCGCTCTTGCGCTTCTCGCAAACCGGCTATCGAAAAAATCAGGTTTGTCAGTAGTTTCCTATTATCTGCGGTATATTTTGTACCGTATTCATACGAGAGGGGACTAGTGGGAGGTGTGAGTGGATAGTAGTTTATTCGGAGTTAGCAAAGGGATAATGCGAGTGGGTCGAATAAGCGCCAGGGGATCAAGTGAGAGTTTTATGCAATTTAGTGACTGCGACCGCGCGGTTGTCATAACGGAAGAAACGTATATAGCATTCTAACTCTGTAATAAAATTATTATCAATTAAGGAATACCTGGCGGGTCGGTTCGGCGAGATTCAGCAGCAGATAGGTTTCGACCTGATGGCTGAGGACACGATGACGGCGGTGCTGCACAACAACCCGAAGCTCCTCGAGAAGTACGTCAAGAATCCCCACATCGAGCGCTTCGTCGAACTCGTCCGCAACAACCAGGCCGGAAAGTCAGTTGGCTTTTTTCTCTTTCGTCTTTTCATTGTTAGCAAGACTGCATTATTTTAAATTCACTTTTGCGCTTTTAAGTTTGCACGTTTTTGGAATACGGTCGGCGCCTAGGGCCAATTTCATAATACAAATGCAAAATGTATATTGGTAATTATAATTCTGCATTGGTATTGTTGACATCCTGAAATTCCGGAAGGATGATCAGTCTCTAATGAGCCTCATCCAGCCTTCGTTATCGCTATTATAAAGCAGTGAATGAGGATTGACGCGAATTTCTTTCAGATTCCTCGACTACCTGGCGGATTTGTGCGTTTGCCGCGACGAGGCGAACAAGAAGATCCAGGAATTAATCTGCACTTGCGTTCTCAGCGAAGCCAACCGCGACATCTTCATGAAAACCATCGTCCGACCGAAGACCCCAGAGGTGCGCCCCAAGCCTGACCCATATTGCTGTGCATGCCAGCCAAAGAACTTCGTTGCCACGTCGTCCCTTGCCGCCTCGTCATTCCTTGCTGTCTCGTCGTCCCCTGCCCCCCGTCGAAAATCCTACCCTAACCTCCTTCGCAGCCAGCGACCCAACGTTTTCCAACATTGCAACGTTAGTGCCCGCTGAAATTGGTCGGGTGCTTTTTTGAAGTTTTTTTGGTGTGTCGTTTTTTGAAAGGGACTATTTTCGTTGGGTAGGCTGTCGCATTTCTTTTGCTTGGTGGACGATGGTGGTGGTCGGGGGAAATTACGATTGTTTTTTTTGGTTGGGGATTTTGTCTGCACTCTGCGCTTGACGAAACTTCATCGTGTTTTGCTTTGTGTGCATGAGGTAGATGGCCAGTGGCGAATGAAATATAGCCTATGAGTTGGCTTTAATTTATTGAAAATGTATAATTGTAGGGAGCTATATGCAAATAAGTTGGCCTAAATGCAACACAGAGGTGCTATTGCTGATGCACATTGCCTATAAGCAAACCCTAATAATATTTAGCCATCCTCGTTTGCAAGTTAACCAAACTCGATTCGTTTTGTAAAATTCCCAAAGCTAGACCAATGCAGCCACAAAATGTGCCCTAAACGGAGTATTTTTAGAAAAAGTATTTCTCAAATATTGATCTTTACGAAAAGCTTTTTCAAAATACACTGCCTCGCTCGCACGGCCATACCCTTGTGTGCACTGTTTGTTTTACGAACGGAAAAGCGTGCAACCCGGTTTAAATTCCCGCGCGACATTTATAATTCATCACGATCACATCTACCGTAATCGAGAACAATGCAGGAATTCAAACTAGATTGCACGCTTGGTACAAATTGAAGTAGATAAGCACCTAACATCAGCACAATATACTTAACATCCACCGTATATCACCGTACACAACTTCGCTCCTTGCACCAATCAGGCATCAGCATTTGTGGAAGGTCTCGCTGAGATGTTAAATATATGTACTGGTGGGAGGCGCTTATGTGAAGTTGGGTATCGCGATGATCAATTCAGGTGTTCATCTGCTGGGCGGAGCAGTTTTGCAAGCCGTTAGTGTCGGTAGCGACGGGGGCGATGGCGGGCAGCGAAGAGGACAGCGAAATGCTCGACTATTACCGTCATCAGCTCGACCTGCTGGCCCAGATGTGTCAGGACCAGCAGTACCTCGCCATCGACCCCCCACCCGAGCGCAAGCTGCTCAACATCTCCCAGGAACTCCCTGCCGATCTTGTCCTCAGGTTTGCTTTTTTCTTTGCGACTTTCTTATGTGTTTAAGTAACGCTCGCGGCATTCTGGAAGATGAATGACGCGGAGCGTTTAATGGAAGAAATACGGTATATTTTATTATTTTTTCTTATGGTTCTATGAAAATGAAAGTATTAAAATTTGCAGATGCATGTCAGACGACCGTCTGCCGTGCGACTTGCGGGCGAGTTTCACCCGGCTGATGCTCCACTTGCACGTCGTGCGCGGCTCGCCAATCAGCGCCGTCCGCCACGCGCGTCTCTGGCGGGAGATCCCCGACGTTGTCTCCGTCAACGAGTACTGCTTTTTATTTACAATAATAACGGCATTATCTATTGAATGGCTGCGGTGGAATTAAGTGGGAAATAGAACGGACGCTTATCATCGTAAATTCCTTTGTCAGTAACTGAGATTCAAAGGGAATACCGTAGAACGCCAAAGAAAGCGTCGCTTTAGCATGTGTAAAGTCAAGGAAACTTCAGCAGAGAAGATTTTATTGTAACTGATTAAGAAATTATGACAATAGGCATCTTCCTTAAATAACTCTTTCCAGGTACTGCGGTCGGCCGGACGAAAGCTACGCGGATGGCGGGCGGGTGCGCGTTCGCACGGGAGGACAGGATGTCTTCAAGGAACTGCTGCAAGTTGTTGACAAGTACCTGAACAAGTTGCGAGCGGGTGCGGTCCACGGAGCCGTCCTGCAAGCCATTCCCGGTCAGAGCGAGCAGAACAGACTCACCTACGAGGTAATGAAATACACAGAAAAATAGGAGACATACCATACGATTACCAAGAATCCCTAAGCATGTTTCGATTATTGCACTTAAAAACCGCTTCCAAATGCGAATATGTACAATTTTACAATTTTGAAGTATGTCCAGCGCTGTGAATCGATTTCTTTTGTAGATCGTGATCTAATATTGAAAAGTTATCGTGATCGAAAGAGGGTTTATTTTTTAGGTTGTGACGCTGGCTCGCGCACTGGCTCAGTTCGGCTTCTACAGCTTCGCAGAGTTGCTCAAATTGGCGCAGAATCTTCTGGCAATCACCGACAGCAACCCAAAGCGCGCTGTGTCATGTATGTTGAACTTTTTTGAAGATATTTTGAAATATTACTCGTGCGCAGTTTCCCGCGTACTGTAGTCATTACGGACTTGCTATATTTTGATAAATTCAATTTTACCGCGCCATCTTAGCTTACGGTACTCAGTGCCTGAAGTTAAAGGAGAATTTCTTTTTTAGCTTTGGGCATTGTTGTGTAAATTATTAGCAGCTGCGAATCATATCGTTTATAGTACTGAGCAGCTTTGTCATGCGAAATTAATGAAAATAATAAGTTTCATTCTACGCAGTCCCCTCTAGAAACGCAGATTATATATGCTTGAAATAGTTTAAATGTGAGCAGGTATCGAGAGGAAACTGAGTTTTTATAACGAGAGTTCGATTATAGTTTTGATTGAAACGCGACTTTACGTGCTACGGTAAGTTGAATACTGCTGTGATTGATGTTGTTTGCTGTGCGTGCAAGTCCTCGCATGTCACTGTGTGTTCTACTACTGTGCCTGTGTCTATTTATTTCCGTATGGATACCGCATTTTTCTGTATTTTTGTCTTCCAGTGGTTTCTTTTCCTTTTAATACAACGTTCTCATACCAGCGACAGATACAGTAGAAATCGTTTCTACCGATAAACGGGGGCAGGGCATATTTTCTCTTGGTATTATCCATCCACCACTGCCGAAAATCTAAGCGTGGAGTGAAAACCTATTCTGAGCGTGGAGTGGAAATGTTGTAATAAAAGGAAAAAGTGCTACTTGGAGGTATTCGGATAAATTCCGTAGTATAGTTTGGTAATGCGCAAAGCGTAGAATGGTATTGGTTTGTACTATCTCCCCTTAAATTAGGAATACTCTCGACATACGCTTTTCAGCTCAAAGAGGGCATTTTTCATAGCAAATTTTAAATATATCCTCTTTGAATAGGAAAGTATGTTCTCTCGTCTAGAGAATGTTTTGATTTAAGTAAAAATGCTATAAAACAATCATTCCATATCCCGCACCATTTCAACAAACTTTTCGAGAAAGATGGCACGCGTATGATCTAATTTTGCGTAGCGCTCTCTTTCAACAGCTTCTTTCAGCGCGTACGATGGGTCAGAGCATGGGGCTGCTGCGGCAGATGACGAGGGGGATGTTGGGTCCCAAGCATTCGGCGGCCGGCGCCGGCCCCGGCGGCGAAGTGACTTCTTCCGCTGACGAGGCTCGGTCCATCGAGTCCAAGGACATGATCTTACACACGAAACTCATCGTCGTCGAAATACTTCAGGTGCCCTTCTAACTGTCATTATATGATATAGGTTTTGTCGTGTATTGAGAGAAGTTGAAGGCAAACATAAGACCGCATCAGTTTCCCTTTTTTCATAAATCGATAATTTTCGATTGAAGTGAGTGTTCTGTGCGTTTTTGTTACAAATTATTATTTAGTTTATCATGGATGTACGTCGCGACTACCGTATTAGCGTTGGTCTATCCTGGTTCAAGAGCAAATTCCCCTGTAATGACTCTGGAGAGTTGGAATGTCATACTGGTTTGTCTTTTATTCAAATTTTTTTGGATCGTGTGAGGATCGATTATGAGTAGTTGCTAATGATGTAAGAACTGAAATCTTTTGTTGTTATTACTTTAGAAAATTTGATTTAATCGTATATATATATAAAAGGAAAAAAATTAAAAATCATTAAGTGCAATAAAAGAGTATTCCTCAATTTGCAGACGTATCCGAAGGAAAGGCGGAGGAGCTGGCGAAGCAGGTGTTCCAGACGACGGACAAGGAGCTGAACTTCGATGGGGAGGAGGGGCAGCAACTGCTGCGGATTCTCCTTCAAATGACTATGAGTGACTACCCGCCCCTGACCAGTATCGCTCTTAAAGTTCTCTTCCGTCATTTCACTCAATACCAGGAGCTCGTCGAGGACTTGAAGCAGGTCCGTCCCTATCTTTGCTCTTTCGCTCAAAATAAAACGCGTAAAGAATAGTTAAATTGTGGTGGACGAGCGTAGATAGCATTATGCTCATTCTGTGTAATATATAGTCGCCTTAACAACTACCTAATATATTTTAGTTTTTATATCATTGCAAAGGAAGAAATAAAAAGCTACTGAGAGTATTTGTAGAAGAAAATGTGGGAATAAAGTATTGATGCTTATTTAGGTGCAACTGCTAGTGTCGAATGACGACGTGGAAAATTACCGACAAATCGATCGCGACCTATTTATCATGAAGAATCTGACGGAGAAGAGTGAACTTTGGGTGCACAGCGAGAAGCGCAACGATTCTGAACGAAGTCACAGTCAGGAGGACGGTGACAGAGCCGTGTAAGCCTTCTTTTTTGCGTTATATTGTATCTCGAAAACTGGATTCTATTACTCTATGTTGGGTGAGGAATTATGACGAATGATAAAGTCCTAAAAATTGACTCAAGATAGAAAGGTTTGAATTTTAAAATTTAAAAAAAACTGCACTGCTGGTTTAAAGTAAGCAGCGACTAATACTAAATGCATCCTCTTTCTCGTCGCACACTTGCACATCAAATGTCCCTTGCACTTTCACTTTTTCTTGGCCGGCAGTTGCATATAAGGCGAAAAGCTCGCGCTCTGAATGAATTCTGTCTTCTATGCTTTCATTATTCTTGCATGTACAGAGAATCCGCCAACGTAACTGCAAACGAATTTGTAGCTGAAAAACCTCTCCGGTATGTTCCTCTGTGCTGCGCATATCCTAATCCGCTATCTCAACTAATACCCATTAGCACATTACTGCGCTTTGCTACCTAACTTGGAGCTGTGTTGATGTTGATGCACACTTAGGCGCAGTTTACGCGCAACGCTATCGAGAGCTTTGTTCAAGACCATTAACAGTTTTGTCGGTTTCAAATCTCTTCTGACACTGAATTAATCGCGCCATTGTAGTATATTTCGCCACAGGGTAATGTTATACGTGTAACTCGGTAGGCGTCGCGCGTTAGGCGCGCCGGGACCCGAAAATTTTTGAATGATTCATTCGCATGAGATATTTTGTTCGCTCTCGCAGAGCTTTACAAACTCCTGTGTTAATTGCCACGCTTTATCGCTAACTTGAATTGTGTCGCGTCCTGCAGCGATTTCCTTTAAAAGCGCCTTGACACGGTTTGCTTATGTGTTTCGTTTTCACTAAATGGGCCTTGTGAAATTGGTTAAAGTCGGTGAATATTTGAACTTTCAGCGGCGAGACGGTGGGTGATTTGGAGCGATTGGGTCTTCGGTCGGCGAGGGCGTTCCAGAACGACGAAGCGTTCAAGTCGCTCGTCGAGAAGCTCGACTACCAATACCCGCTCTCTCGCGAAGACTGCTACAGATTGCTGCGACAGGTAATCCTCTTAATTCAACCTCCTCTCCTTTGGACAGTATGCGCATTACATTGTGCTATTTTCATCGATCAATACCGGGCAATTTCATAAAATTGCTGTAATTACAATAAGCTTGGATATAAGTGAATACGAGAGAACCTGAAAAAGTTCTCACATATCACACTGCGCAACTACTACAGTGATAATTGTTGGAAGCGTAGTAATTGGTCAGTTGGAACGTGCGCGCGACTAATAGCCCCGCTCACGTCAAAATCGACCAATCGCGACCCTCTTTCGACGGCTTTATTGCAACGGTTATATATTACAGCAATTTTTTGAGATAGGCTCGAGAGTGACTACGGTAGGCCCTGAATTTATCGATTCCATCGCTGGCGTTGATAAATTCAGCTGAGCATTATTGTTTTCACAGCAAATAAAATTATCCCCTGCATAAATATTTATGCTCGAAAATTCTTCGTCAGTCCTTAAGCGTCGAGTTACATTGCGCAGTTTGCGTTGCGAGACCTAGTTATGTTTAAATAAGGTAAAGCAGAAAGACAAATTAGCGGAACTGACTAATTGAACATCTCGCTTGAACATTGTCACTGTGAGACCAGAACTTTTTTCACTGCATTACTGACGAAGAAATTACAAGTCTTACGCTGTTTATAATAATCATACGGTTGGCTTTGATGATCTAACTGTATGTTATGACGCGCAGAAAAACGCCCAGACTACTGCATGAAATACTTTCATAATTCGGCTTTAGCTTATTTTACAACTTCAGCTAATTATTGCATTGTAAATGAGATGGAAGTTTTAGCCGATGAAAATTTCTTATTTCTAAATATTTGAAGGCTTCAAATGACTTTCTTACGCGCCTTTCTGCTCTATATTAAATTTCAATATTTTGTACAGTGGGTAAAATGTTCGATTTTCAATTTCCTAAGCGTTTATAAATTGTATTCGTTAACAGACAATTGTCGCAAATTACTAGCCTTGATCCGCTGTTAGTTTTCCTTTCAGTATTGGCGATATTTCGCTCCCACTCTCCTATTATCTCGCATGTCTGTGCTAGCGACCCTGCATGTATTGACGCTAAAATGAAGATTTTCCCTAACCCCGCAATTACGTCCAGTGAACTTGTGCGCCTTCTAGAATTTTCTCACAGCGGCGAGGTTATACGTGGAAATTCTTTTCATTTTGTGGTTATAGCAGTTGACCCTGGGCGATTATGGTGGATAATGAGCGGAATTTATCGATACCGTAATTGAAGCTGATAATTTAGCATCGAAGGCTGTTTTTTGTTCTTCAAAATAACAGGTGGTATTCGGTATGTTAAGCTTAATCTGTAGGCTAATTAGATCCTGTGACGTCCAAGATATTATAATTGAGAAAGCTTATTATAGTCATTTACTTTTGTTTATTAAAAGTGTCTAGGCGAAGAAGCCGATAGAATACTTAACATACCGAACAGCACGCGTCGTTTTGTAATAAATACGTCCGACTATATTTGAAAGAATAAATAGTTGCCCAAATCAATAACTGAACACGGCTTAACAGACCACATTTGCGAAACTTGAAAGGGGATGGGTAAAGTGGTAGCCTTTAACAGTGCGGATTTCGCTATGTGGCCAGTTAGCTATCGCATGTGTCTGCTGCAGCTCCTACTGGAGGACAAACAGGCGGATGCCGCGAGTGCCCTGTACGAGCTCTCTGATCGGGCGCCTCTAACCGCCTACCCTCTTATTCGTCAGGTACTCAAATGTCTGCCTTCTCACTAACCAATTCCGTCTGGGACCGATTTCACAGAACTACTGTAAATGTAAATGTAAAATGTAATTACATTTTTACATTTTGCATTTACATTAGCTTTATGAAACTGGCCCCTGTGCACCCAATGTGTCTTCGCTTCTGTTGTGCTTGCATGTTCGGTGTTTAACGCTTTTTGTGGTCGCGAATATGGTGATGGCCGCCTGATGCAGTCGCTCTGCTGATCGATTTGAAGCATTTTTTCGAGTTGCTGCGGCAATGGGGAAAGGGCTTTGAAGTGTCACGCTATCCCCGTAAATTCGATTTATCATTGCGTTGTTATAACTTTTTCATTGACCCTCTCGGATGTCAGCGAGCATTTCTGATACCTGGCAAGTAGTGCGTGATTGCGTGATGTTACAAGGGAGTTTGGGAATAGTTTGCCTTATTCAGGCTAAGATTTCTTGTTACTGATCGGCAAATTTTGACTATAAATCCAATAGTTCCGGGCCCTTCTCTGGCAGTCGACAGCTTGCGTCACTCGTCATTGCCTCACGCTTTGTTCGTGACATATGAATCGTGACGGTATAGGTCGGCTTCTCGTCATACGCTGGCGATTTTCCAGATTCTTATTCGACTGAAGCAGCTCTGCTTCAAGGACATGCGGCCCGACGTTATGAACCAGCAGTTACTCCGCAACATGCGAGTGCACGAAGTCGTTCTCGAGTTTTTGTCAGTGCCTTATGATAAGGTACGCGAATATATTTTTGCACTTATTATAAATACTTTGGTTAAAGGGGAACTGCAGTCACCTTTAGCTGAAAAGAGTGCGCCGTGTACATTGTATCGCTACTTATGACAATTGGTTAACGGTAATTAATAACAATGTAAACAAATATGATTTGCAGTCAGCTTGTCATTGGTAGCTGAAAATTATATATGATACACTTCGTTCAGCTGAAGGTCATCGCAGTTTTCTTCGAAAGATTTTTGATGCGATTTTGTGATGACAGTTTATGTTCGATTATTTAATTATGAAATTTAATTATGAAACAAGTTGTTTGATTTTAAAAAAGGCGAATATTCGCTTTTTCGCTTTCGTCAAGTTGTAAATCTTGCGATCAATTCAAAGATTTCGTGAAAATGTTTATGAGAAAAATGTTATTTAGCTGAAGGGAAACTCCAGTAGCTCTAGCTCTGGAAAATGTACACTAATTTGTCTTCATCTGAGCATGGCAAGCTGGCTGCGAATCGTAACAGTTTAAATTGCAATTAACTAACCACAAAGTAGCCCAATCATACGTAGCTCATAACAATCTACGGTACTTTCCCTAAAGTAGCGGTAGCTGGTGACCCTTTTAATCAGCTAACACAAAGTGTGTGATAATAATCATAGAGAATGATAAGCGAATGATTGACTGATAACGCAATTCAGAAGAACGATACGGAAATGCCGAAACTGATCAAGCTTAGTCACGAATTCCTGCGCAGCTTTTGTCAAGGAAACAGGGAAAACCAAAATCGCCTGCATAAATACGTGTCGGTCGAAGGGGACGCTAAGGAAGGCGCGCTCGTTGTTGAAACGGTTTGTCAGCCACTTCTTCTCGTTATTTCTTGTATTCTGTCACAGGTTCTTACTTACCAAGTGTGAACACTAGGATAATTACATTTTTACCTTTTACATTTGCATTATTTTTATGAAATTGGCCCCAGAGCGTCGTGAAAAATTGCAACTACCTTCCAATACCAAGAGAACTTTCTTCCTTCCTCCTTTACTGAAGGCCCGTACTAACGAGATCCATTCTTATTCTGCCCACATCCCGAGCGATTGCTCAAAATCCTACTTTCATTCCCATTTTCTTAGCACGCGTTTGCCATCCTTTCATAGCATTATTCTCTTGACCGTTAGTTAACCCGAATATGCCCCCTAGCTTGTACCAGTTTCCCCACAATTAATTTGCAACACTTACCATAGTCCCTGAGGGATGGTCTTTTAGCCGGAGGACGTGGCGACGCTCGTAGCGATCTACCAGAATAATCGCGATCTGTGTGCGAACGTGTCCGAGGACCTGATCGCCCACGTCGTCCAACTGATCGAACACAAGGGACGCAATTCGATCTTCATCGAGTTCCTGCAGGCTGTCTGCGTAGTCGGCGACAAGGAAATCGAATCGTCTCAGGACAAAGTCGCTCAGGAGGTTGGAATAGTTTTCGGTATACTGTAACGCGTACTATAATGCTAAGACGTTTAAACGTACTGTGTTCATTCGTAAAGTATACTGTATTCACTATTTTAGTATGAGCGCTTAGAGTAGCCTATTGTTGATTGCCTTTGAGAGGGTCGCCTAATTAGAAAGAGGTTACACTATTAAAGTCAGGCAATTAACGTCCCTAATGTACCATTTATAATTTCATTATGACACTTGACTAATCGAAGAGAATATTTTCTTTACTGATGTGACATGATAAATGTCCTTATTTGAAAAACATCCTCTTTGTTTAAGTATTCTTATTTAGTGGAAATGGTATATATGCACATAGGAGAGCGAATGGGTTAGTTGAATAACTTTCAGATAGTAACGGCGAGCGACGAGGTACGGTTGTTCTACTCGGACAGCGCTTCTTACGAGCAGCTGCTCGAGCTGATGACCACGACCACCCCCGAGAAACTCGATGCCACCAACCCCCTTCGCTACCACATCGAACTTGTTCGGTAATCATTTCTGCAAATAATAATTATGCTCACAAGCGCTTAACAGCAGTATGCGGATATTTATTATCGTCATGAAAAACATAGGGGGTGCAGTATCCTTGTGTCGCTTAGACGCCCTTATATTTTGCATTGCGGTGATAACTATACGCATAGTGAATTTAGATGTCGGGTTTTCTTCGTTAGTTGTACATTATTCCCAGGTATTAAGTAGATATGAGAGAGAGTTGATATCGGTCTCCATGGGAAACTCTGGGGGTGTGCTTATTCAACGATTAGTGTCCTAATAATCAACTAATTCAAGAGAATGGTTGAAACGCAACCAATCGGCGGGCGAACAAGAAATCAAATGACCTATCAAATTAATCGCAGTCGATCATTGTGATTGCGCGGTGTGACAGTTTCTGTTTCGCTTTCAGATTGCTTGCTCTTTGTACGCGAGGCAAGAATGGCACGACTGAGTTGAAATGCGCTCCTCAACTGCCGATGGATCATATCGTTCGAGTTGTCACTTCTCCCTTCTGCCTTACTGAGGTAATGCTCTCTCCCTTCTATCAAATATTGCTAAACCCGTCACATTTGTGGTTCAATTAGCAATAAACATGAATTATATGTAATGTTAACATGTTTTAAAACGTTAGCGATAGTTCTCACTAAATTTGATAAATTATGCGAAATCATTTATGTTGAATAGCCCAATAAGTGCCTGACGGATTTTATTCGAAATACATTTTTTACTATAAAGCTTTTGTTGCAAAGATTTTTACTATAAAGCTTTCGGCTAGCTTGCTCTTTGCAAAATTCAGCCTTGTCGGCGATGCTCTTTTATTCATTTGTAAGCGTGACCCAACTTGGCCTAAGATGAAACTGAAATGATTTTCTCACATTGAACGCTCTACCGTTAAATCAAAGTTACGGTATTTTCAGGTGAAAGCAGTTTATCTACAATTTATGCTGCAGTGCTACATCGATACTGACGCCGAAATGAAAGACGCGTACAATGTCGAATTTATTGAGCTGATTCTCAATAATATCTTGGCCGATATCATTAAGGTAAAGAAAATATTTAATTTTAGAATAAATGTTCTGCGACTGATTAAAAGTTTAAAAATGATTACTTTTTTATGGAATATGTTTTAATTCGTGAATTAGGAAAATTGTAACACTGGTTTGTTGGTCCAATTGAAGCGTTGCAAAATAATATTTAATTAATTCAAAGGGCGGTTTTGGTCACTGGCTTTACCGTATATTTATTTCAGCTACCTATGACAATATAGCTACAAATCATATCTATTAAAATTATAATTAACTTAGTTTTAAACAACTTTTCATGCGATCAAGCATTAAAAATTCCTGCATTTAAATGCATTACTGTCATTAGACTGTATTACAGTCAACTGCGTTTATAAATATGAAACACGCAATATTGATCTCGCTAAGTTGCAGCTGCGCAACGAAGGCCCGAAGGTGCCGAGCTCGGCCTTAGAGCGGTACATCTGTCACACGGTGACGGAGGTGCTAATCAAGTTCTTCGAGAAACCCAACTCGGATCAGCCGATGGTCGACATCCAGGTTGGATACGATTCGTATCCGGTCCGTTTTCGCTTGCTCCCTTGATTTGGTCGCACTAACCGAACTAACCGTATACTTCTTTCGTACTTACTACTCACTTCACTCACTTCGCAAATAGCTATGGCGTCAGTGTTGGCATTTTTTAGAAAAATATTTTGGAGTACTTTGATGCGAGCGGGTTGTCGCGCCTTGCAGAGTATATTAGACAAGAGAGGCTAGTTTCAACTGATGGATAGCTATTATTCGTGAAAAATGCTGATACTTTTGATACTGATTGCTGCTCAATAACAGCAAGAGTTATTTTAAAGAGAATTGCGACATTAATATTTTCTGAAAAAGGGCAACACTGACAGCTATTGCGAAATCTTAGTCGGGACTTATGGTTTTGCGACTGTGCGGCACGGCGAGCATGCGATTGCCAAGAATCTATCATGCCTTTCTTAGCAATTACTCACTTTACCGCACAAACTATAAGCCCGGCCTTGTAGAGATTGGGAGGGATAGTTGATTATTTATCATATTAAGGGCATTAAACAATTGCAACGACTTTGTTAACGCCCTTGCAATACTCAGTCAGAATGCTCGAACGTTTTTGAATAGTTTTTGAAAAGATGAAAATCAAGTTTTGGTTTCTTTACAAAAAGTTGTTTACTGCAAATATGCACGCAAATAATGCTTCCTGAACGCATAACATTTCGGCTTTCTTAGCATCTGAATCTGCGATCATGATATCATTGCAAATGTATGACACACTCATAAAAGACGATAGAAGATGGTAGAAGATGAAACTCAAGAAATGTGTCGGTTAGTGCACGCCATAATCACCGCTTTGCAAAGCCGCTTGGTGCAGGGCCAGAATGCGCCTTTTTCAGACTAGCCCGCCGTATTTCGAATATCTGACGACGCCTTATCCTTCTTTGCGTCGGTCGCCTTCAAAGCGATCCCATCTTGCGATGATTTGGAAACTGGAGGTGGCTTGCTTGCTGTCGCTTTTGCTTTGCGCTTGCTTTGTTCGTGGAAAGCGTTAGGTCGTGTTTTTACTAACGAAATGAGACGTGTTATTCGGCGTAATAAGTTGGATTTGTTTAGGTATCGGGACAAAATGATATTTATACATTTATGAGTGAGTCGCTGTGGTCTTTTGCTCTTAGTTAAATACCATTTTCACTTTAATAGGGATACTTTATAGGTCGTATCAATCAAAAATATCATTATTAAAGTGGTAATGATATAAAAGCATTGAAACTGAAAAG
>NIUQ01003455.1:0-17376 GCA_002796945.1 Plectus sambesii
CCAAGCTATTCGAGAAATAAATTGTAACATTACTTTTTAGTTACAGAAATGAGTATCCTTCGCGCGCTTTGTAATATCTTTGCTCATAGTGAACGGATTTACACGCGGATAAAAGCAGTTAAAAACCCCCCATTTCTTCTACAAAACCTGTAAATTTTATCGAAATCGGTGCAAAACTAAAAAAGTTATTAACATTTCAGAATGGCGGATTATACTGAAACACCCTTTATTTGCGATGGCGGCCATCTTTTTTTAAGTCAGTGATATTCTCTATTCGCTAAAACACTCGCGTTAAATTAGCGTTATGCAAACTTCATCAGGGTACATGGACAGGTTTAAACTGTTGAAAATTGTTGAAATAAACGATGATGTTTAAAGTTTTGTGTTTTCATGCAAGTTGCACACTAATATCATATAAGTTACACAGTAGTAGTTATATGTGCTGCGTAACAGTAAATTTCCCCGTTCCCGCGGGGATTTCCCGTGGATTATCCCCCCCTGGCCCATCCCTTCCCGTTCCCCTGATTTGAAATCCCGTGCAAATCGTTCCCCGTCCCCGTAGTATTTCTTCCCCTCCCGCAAACCCTAATGCAAATGGTGAGTCGAATCCGAAAATGTGAGCACACTTGCAATTTAATGGGCGATGTGAAAAGTTATGCGAGAAACGGAAAATCTGATCTTCTAACTTAACACTTTTCTAAAATATTTTACAGATAACTTGCGCGCATTTCAAGTTTAAGGTATTCTCACAATGAAAGCTTTTTATTTAATAAAGTCCATTCAATGGCAGCATAAAATTTATCAAACACGTAACGGACGCTTTCTCAAATTTAGCCTAAAGCTGGTACATGCTCTCGCTTGAGCTTCTTCAATTCTACCTTTGCATTAATATCATCCTTTCCTTTATGAGTTAGTGATATCTGATCAAGTAGAGCTTGTACTTGACTTAAGGCATTTTTGAATGGCTTTCTAGATTAGTCACCTGGGAACACGGTACTATATCTTGCAGTTTGGCACGATGCGATAGCCTTTGTCTTCTTCTTTTTCGTATCAAAACCATCGCTCGGCTGGCATCCAACGCAGTGTACCTCGACTTCCTGTGCGCTTACACCGCTCAATCTTATACTGAAAATTATTTTTGCTAACATTAGAGAACCTTCGTCGAAACATATATTGGTCATATCGCTAACAATTAAAAAAATTATGAATAACATGCGAATCTGTATTTTAGCAAAACGATAAAGCAGCAGGAAAAAGGTGTGTCGAGACGCGGAAAGCAAATTAGACGAGATTTTGTCAAATTTTTACAAAAAGGCACCAATCGCTTTTTAATACCAAAAAAATGGAGCTACTTGGAAATTGCTAAACATTTCCTCAACATCATGTTTTGGTTCATGATATATCTTATGGGAAGTTATCTTACTTTCGTATTATTGCTACAATTGATGCACCAACATCAAAGTCAACCAACGATTTTGCAAATGACAAACGTGATGAATGCTCCTACGGAAATGACCATTCCGGATTACACGCTCTGCATTCAGGGACTTATTTCAGAAAACTGTCAAGCAATGAGAACTGAAGGACTCAGTCTCAATTCTGCATTGTCATCATGCGTCTCTACTTTGCAAACGGTACTTGAAATGATGAAAATGCAGAATTCAGACGCAAATAATTCAGTTCTCAATTCTCAGCAGTTTTATCAAATAGGTCCCAGGCTGATGCCGATTTACTCTTCAATTCTACCAACCATACGGGAAATTACACGGAAGCGGTAAATATGTTCATTGAAAATTCAACAAAGAATGGCGTTTTCAAAATTGATCCCGAAGCGATATTCACAAAAGAAACTTACATAGTCGTATGGAAATATCTGTCAATGATGTACGAGGGCGAATTGTTGAATGAAATGGGCAAAAATCCATTCAACAATACTGAGTATCGAAATGATGACGAATGGACTGCGTTGAAGAATGTCTTATTGCCTAGTATTACTGCGTATAACATCACACTGGATCAGTTGAAATCTACATTTGATGGAAAATTCAAGATATTTAACCCTGAAAAACCAACTAGGGAAAGTAAGACCTGCCTTCTTTATCTTCATGGTGTTAGTGTATATGGATATTATTGCGGATCGTCTAGCCAGCACATTACATTCATTGGATCTGACAATCTGTGTTTTAAAGTGCACGATCAGGAATTTAGATTTACCGAAACATACACAACGTATCCAACAAGCATTAATTTACTTGATGATATCAGAAAAGGGCTCAAAGGACGTAATCCTTCATTAACGATCGATTTTAGCGGAAACTGGACACCGCCTGACCTATCTTTAACAAAAAAAAGTAACGAGGTCATCGAGTTCAAATTCAGTCATTATATCAGTATTCATATCACACGGCTACCCGTTATAATATCCATGGCTAATAAGAATGGAAAGCGTGTCTGCTCGAACGAATACACATTGACGGAATGCTTGAACGACTGTCGAATTCAGCTGATTCAAAATATGTGCGGTTGCTTCCCCGCGACACTTTGGACACAAGGCCAAGACAATACAAAAGAGAAATGCAGTTTTGAAAAATACGAGAAATGTCTAAAGTATGTGGGGGACGAAGATAACGAGTGCAAAGCGCAGTGTGTTCCGAACTGCGAAATATGGAATTATGATTTCGATGTTACATCAATTCTAGATTCACGACTGGAGCGCCGAGTAGACTTCTACTTATCCTCACCTTTTTATGTCGTCTTTACAGAAATCCCCAAATGGTCATTTATAGAAGTTATCGCCGCGATTGGTGGAGCGCTCGGTTTATATCTTGGTCTTGACTTTATCATGCTTCTTCAGTTCGTTTTCGATCCGATCTTCATGCTCATTCGTCGATGTGTTGCATCAAAAAATGCCGTCGTCAGCATTGAAATTTCCCAAACTGAAGGGAGCATAGGAGAAAAACGCTATTTAGAAAAGATTCGAGAATTCATCAAGAAACGTATTACAACGGAAGATACATCATCACGATCAATGTTTACTACTTATCTAATCGAAAAGTTATTCTGGATAGTGCTGTACACTGCTGGTGGAATTCACACAATCTACTTATGCTACGGATTGTTTCAGCAATATGCGGAAAATCCTCCTTATTCCAGCGCAATTTTGATGAATAACAAGACTTTCGCATTGCCAAAGCCAAATTTGTGCATGCTAGAAACTTTCTATTTTGTGATGAATATGGAACAAAGTATGAAAGCCCGTTACAACAAAATCAGTTACACTAACTTCTTAACGAAATATTTCGATCAAGAAAATATGACTGGACAAACGTTACTTGACGAAGAAGAGTGGCCTGAGCCTCTTTTTATGGTTGTATCATTGTATTTCGGCATTATGAACACTGCGGAGGCGGGTAAAGTGTCCGAAACGATAAATCCAAAAATTCGCCCCAGAACGATGAACATCCAATCGATGTATGAAGACTATTTTAGTTGGTTTGATGACAGTAAGTTCCTTTAAAAATTTATTGAAGAGGTCTGATATCTAAAGCTATCTGTTACTCGCGCTAATTTTTCAAAATTTTTTTAACATCCAGAAAAACCCCGTCACGGCATCTGCTACTCGAATTCAAGCTAAATGATTTCTTTCATAGAAGATAATTGTTTAGTGTACGAAAAAAGCTTAAAACCAGATGGCAATAGCATTTAATTAAGCGTGTTCTTATTCTGTGCATCTACGCATTTTTCTTTTGAACAAAAAAGGCGCTATCACCTTCTCTAAAAATGCTGTCTATGCAAGCACATGTGGGCAAGGTTTTATGGGAGTTTTTATCATTTTTTGTTCTAGAGTAATTGTGCATATACTTGTTAGGTTGAGCTAACAATTTTGGATATTTCCTCTACAAGCGACAGGTTTTTCTTTTAATAGGTGCAATCCGGACAAATGGGGCCGAATTATAGTCTGACAAATGCTTTCGTTGGTTTTTGCTCTCAAGACAATCTCACCTCAAAATTACGGTAACGATCAAAGCATGAGCACTATCAAGCAATAGGATCATATCGAACACAAGTTTTAGCCTACCTAAGACATTGCTAGACTGTATCGCACAGTTATTAGTTTTCTAAAACATAGCGAGGCGTGTAACACTACAGAAAAACATAGATTGGGCAGCATGTCTCCTTTTGCAGTTAAATCATCAACCACGATCCACAAACTTCGTCACAATTCCTCTGATCTGACTTCCCAGAATCCTTCTTGTAGAAAACTGAAAGGAGTCAAATTTATCATAATGGTATGCCCGTCCATCTCGACAATTTAGAATAGCTGGTTATTGATGTAATTTCAACCTTGACATATGAAATGCTCATTGTATTCGACTATCAGGAAAAGCGGTTAATATAGCCTGCTTGCCGCCCGAGTGGTGCTCATTTTGCTCAGCTACTGTAATTTTGTTCTGTTTTTAGTAGTGATTAGAAATGACCCCTTTTCTATAGCATGCTGATGCTGTGATCATTATCTTAGCATTGTAGGCAATTATCCTAAAATTTTCTGCCTGTATTCGATAGGCTATATCGCGATCGCCGATTGTCCAAATTGCACTAATTTTCTTTAAAATAAATGCTTATAGAACAAATATCCAACATTTCAGTTCAATCCAGAAAATGTTCTCAAAGCTATTCAAAAAGCAAAAATTGTTTGGGGCTTTCGTGTCATCCTGTTTATTTCCTTGCAGAATCGACACAAAAAGATTTGAAGAATGCGATGGAAAATGTTTTTGAACCAAATCTAAAGAAACTAAATATTTCTATCGATGAGGTGGGCTTCAAACTGGGCCGTGAAATAGCGAAAATGTTCCGCATGGAAGTAAATTTTGTCAACGTTGATTCAACGACTACTTCACTCGTAAATGAAGCAAAACTGATGTTTTTTGGTTTTGGAGCGATTTGCTTTCAATTGCCTTTTGATAACATAATATATTCTGATGTATCAGAATATATCGAAGTATCCCTTGACATAGCAACACATGGCCTCCTCTCTGATTCACCTCCTATCATGAGCTTTTACCCCTACTTGACAGGATCGATTTATTGGGAACATCGCACGGACGACCCTGGAGTTGGGCAAATATATATGAATTTTTCTCCAGGAAAAAACAAAAATTACTCAATCGGGATTGTAGGACATTACGATACGATTGTGAAAAGCAACGGGAATGCCGAATGTGTCAGAGGTCGTATAAAAGAAGTCTGCCTTGCTAGCTGTCGTATTCGCACAATTGAAAAGTTGTGCAATTGCGCACCAATAACTTGGCCGACTTTGCTAACTTCAGGTACAAGTTTGTGTACTCTGTCGGAATATAGCCAGTGTTATAACTCTAGTATCTTCGAAGATGGAAAATGTAGAAAAAAATGTACTGAGCCATGCGAGCGGTACGAATTCTTTCACGAGGTAACAGAAGAGACAACTAATGAAACAGTCTTAAATGAACGTAGCGGGGCTGGTAGTTTACGAATTTATGTGAAGGATTTTTCTTATATTTTATTCAAAGATCAATATCAATGGAGTTTTGGTAAATTTCTTGCTGCACTTGGAGGCATGCTTGGCCTGTGGTTAGGCCTAAATATTTATACACTTGCCAACTTTTTCATTATTATCCCAATTTCGTTGATTGCGGGCCTTTGCGTCCGCACGAAATTCATGCAAAAGTTATTGACTCCTATTAGAACGTATACTGAAGAGCGCATTGGAGTCTTTACTAGCACACCTGCGGGACAGAATTTTTGTCAATTTTTCAACTTGGATAATCAGAATCTTGCAAAAATATTAACTGCAAAGTGGATAGCGAAAAATATTCTAACCGCCTTATACTATCTTATTGGTATTTTTTTAACATATCAAATGTGCACAGATACTTTTCATAGTTATATCACCGAAACTGAATCTTCATATAATGTAACGCAGAATGACACAATCAAATTTATTTCCTATCCAACGGTTTGCTTGCCTCATTCCGCGAATATGGCTCCTAACCAAACTGCAGACGAAAGCTATATCGAAGAACCGATTCTTACAATTCGTGATATTTTTACCAACAACGACAGTGTATTACTTGGAGATTTGACCTGGCCAAAATCTTTCTTGCGTATTGCCATTTCTTTCATTGCATTTTATGGAAAGCATGAAAGAACTGTATGGCAACGAAAAGTTCGTGAACCCGCTTATGGCCAAGCGATATCGATGTCGCAGTTGCAGTTATTCGAAAGTATTCTTATGCATTTGGATGCAACCGATGTGAGTATTAACGATTTGATGCAGAAATGTGGTCGTGAGATTCGCAGAGCTGATGTCATAACGGTTCGGCATCAACCAGACAACGACTCTATTCAGAATATTAAAATTAGTGAGACAACTTACATTGACGAGACCTCTATTTGCTACAGATTACCATTTAAAAAATTTAGCTCACCTAGTGAGTATATCGAAATTAATGTTAATCTGAATCGATCTGGCATTGACGAAAATAATTCGCCCAACGTTTTCCATCAGGTTAATATTGATTTACTTGGCAGAGGAAACTATTTTGAAAACGGTAGCGTGCTATTCGATTCGTTATTATCTGGAAATTTTGGTGAAAATATGAGCACCGCGCTGAAAATCGAGACTGAGTATAATTTTTTGAAAGTCTTCAATGGCATTCAAAGGTGTTCCGATACAATTTCACAGGAAGATTGCCAGAGAAATTGCAAATTTCAAGCGATTCGGCAATTATGCGGCTGTTCGCCTCTGAGCCTGTCAAATACTACCAATGAAATTCTCAAACGCTGCTCTATGGATCAATACAGAACATGCTTGCCATTTACATTGAACACTTCAAGAGAGTGCATGTCTAAATGTCTGCATCCATGTAAACGCATTCGTTTCAGTGAGAAGAGAACTGCCTTAAAAAGGACTGAGGACCATCAGGCAAATCTGATAATTCGAATGAATTCTTTCTATGTTCCTGTTGTAAATGAGAGACCAAAATTGACATCGAGCGAATTTCAAGGAGAATTTGGTGGAACTTTATCGTTATGGATCGCACTTGATGCTCTCGTTTTTGTTAACGCCCTTTATACGATTGTCAGATTTGTTTTTCGATTATATTTCGTATTGAAGCGCGTTAAGCAAGAACGACAAGGCGTTGCATCAGCGTCATGAAATTCAATCCCCTATGTATCATAGAACAATATTTAACAGAAACCGCATGTTGTGAATGTATTGATGTTCGTCAACATATTCTGTGAGATATTTCTTGTTTCAAATAAATATGATACACTATTGACACTATTACTCTGTGCTATGTTTGAGATTTTGAGTTGGTTCGGATCAGTCGAATTTACCTATTTTGGTCTAAATATATGAACATGAACATTTTAAACGGTTTTAAATATAAAATAACTACAGTGGCGGTCAAAAACTGAGTCCAGCTACACATAGTGCAATTTACCCTCTCACCTCTCATTCTTTCTCGGCGTATTCACTATCAACCTCAATTATTAGTCGAGAACCAGCGTTAGAAAACAAAGAATAAAACTATATATATCACTAAAATAGGCATAACCAAACAAATATGGAATCTAAAAGTCAAAAATACGTGACTACGGGGCAAAACGACCAGTAAGATTATCAGCGCAGGTGAGGCAAATCACTTGGAGAGTAAGCGGGCTGGGCAACAAGAGAGGATCATTGTCAATTCCGTTCTAGCGATGATGACCCTTGATCGCATCTCGAATGGCGAAGAAAGCCGAAATGCCCAAGAAAAGCGGCGGTTCACCGATTCCCTAGGAATTGGAAAAAAGTAAAAATACAAATGAAACTGACAATTTATCGTCAAAGTTTTTAATCAGTAAGAAAGGTCCAAAGAGGATATCATAGTACACTATCTTAAACGTATCTTTAGCACGCATACCGCCTAGGAAAACTTCGGAGAAGAGGGTTTTCCTGTCGTACGAATACGAGACGCCACACTTTCCTGATTGCCTAATAACACGTCACACGCACATGCGTTGAATTGTTATAGTATGCTATGCATGTGCGTATGGCGTGTTATTACGCAATCCGGAACGTGGGGTGTATCATATATGTACCTTTCCTGTCACTGATGAAGAAATTTTGAGAGTACAAGCTTACTTACCTGCGGGAAGTATTTTTCATTTAAACTCATAAGGCCTTGTTTAATGTTTACGGGGTGTCGTTTATACAAACATCGTATAACTGGACGCCCTCTTCCTATTACACAGATTCTGCTGCGCGGCATGCCTCCCTTTGACGCTCAGATTTGCAGTTGACGATCGTTTAGCATGCGTTTCAGCTCGATAAAGGCCTAGCGGCTAATGCGCGTGCAAGCACCGCTTGCGATAAGCCGTACAGCGATGCCTAGTGACGTAAAAGGACTTTTTTCAAGGCTATTTCGGAAGTCGCGTTGTCCTTTTGACGACAACACGGCCTCTAAGGATTTAGCGAGAAATTCTTCTGCTCGCTGCGCCGCCCGGTACTTTGCCGATGCAAGATCTCGAGCTGATGCATCAGACGAAGGCATGGTTACGATTTCATGATGTGTGTTCCCATTGATCTTTGCAGATTTTTAGCCAAGCTCAGAATAATAGCCAACGGCGATCGTATACTTCGGTGCAAACAGAAAAGCGAAAATTTTCCTTCTCGCAGCTAAATGTCAGTGCCTCTTGCCAGAAAGGAAGCGAGGCGTCGACGTCTCTTCTTTTCTTAACAAAAGTGGTATTTCAATTTTCTTCGGGTTCAAAACATGCTAAACAGATCGTTCTCTTGCCAAATAAGATCGCGATTCGTTCCCAGCGTAGTAAAAGCTTTCGCAAAAGTTGCGTGTCTGTTCGGATCAACGTGCGCTCAATCAAGCCCACAATGTTGAAGTGTTAAAACAGTTTGACATTAATTTTTTCCGTCAAGACAACAACGATATACATTAATGAATACAGAATTTGCAATGCAACAATCACAAGCAGCGAACAAGTGGAGGGGACTGTGGAACAAAGGAGAGAACCAGCTTCGCGAATACGCGTTCGAATTAGATACAGTAGGAGTCGATTTTGAGCCAGATGTGAGCCAACTCTAACAAACTTGCGTTACTAAGCCGAATTGCAATAAGAGTACAGAATGAATTGCAAAGGTGGGACGGAGGAGAGTAAAACTACAATAGACGATGTCGGGAGGGGAGGTTAGAGAACGGCTGAGAGAAAACTGTGAATAAAAATCGACGCACAGCGACAAACGAACGAAGCGATTGATGACCAGTTACAAAAACACGACACGACGACGACAAGTTCACACACAACACAGCATGTAATAGCAGATACCCGGCCGCAAAAGCGTCACACGATCGATGATCCGACGGAATGCCGACAATCGTCACGGATACTGATCAGCCGACTGCGCGTCTATCTGACTTGGAAGTTGCTGTTGGCGTCGGGGGTTGACGGGGTCATCATCACCTGGCTGAACCAGGTGGCGACGTCGACTTGCGCAGTCTCGTAGTACTTGATGAAGGGATGCTCCTAGAAGAGAAATGGAGTAAACAAATGTACGAGGAAAACCTTGTATATTCAGTTTTCTCGCAGGTATTAGGGGTCGATTTCGGTGCTATTGGGCCTCAATGGGGCGTGCTTATTCAGTGGTCAACGTTCTAACTATTCACTAATGCATAAGAGCGGTCGGAATACAACCAATTGGGCGGGCGAACAATACACCAAGCGATTCATATGATCACAGTCAATCGCTATGACCGCAAGATGAGACAGAAAGAGCAACTCACCAGGAGCTTCTTGTACTTCGGACGCTGGCGATAGTCTTTGGTTAGGCATTGGCCGACAAAGTCGCAGAACATCTCGGAGAAGCCCTGGTCGGGGAGGAGCTGGGGCGAAGTCTCGCTCAAGATGCGAGAGAGAATCTCGAACTCGCCGTTGCAGCCATCGTATGGGAAGCGCCCCATCGCCAGTTCCACCAGCGAAATCCCCAGACTCCACACATCCGCTCGAATGTCGTAGTCCGGCCGCGTCGGGTCCGGCGGATCAATGCGCTCCGGCTGAAAAACCTCTCATACATCGAGCGGAATTATGGGCGGCGCCCGTTTGCAAATTCAATCCCGCCCCCTCCTCATGCACGATTATTTACGAGAACATTTACGCATTGTCATGTTTAGATCGTATTTATAGATTTGTTTACAAATACAGCGGATATAGTTCATACCGGTTAACGGAGGGAATGACAGTTTTTGATCGCTATAAGCGAATTATGTTGGGAACGGTTCTTGCCCTGTACAAAACACCGGAGGCCAAAATTTCGCGACCAGCCGAACGTGAACGTTATAAGCGAATAACGTTTATAAGCGAAACCGCTATAAATACTTTCTACTGTACACACTAAGATAGAGAGATAGTTAAATGTCTCTTATACTTCATGAGTGTATTTCTATTCCAAAGAGATGGTGTTAAAGGACAATAAAAACTAAATAACTGACCGCCATGTAGGCAGCACATCCAGCCGTGCGCGTTTTGGCTTTGGAATCGACGAGACGACCAGATATGCCGAAATCGCAAAGCTTGATAGTACCATTCCAGTCGAGTAACATATTGGACCTAGAAGCAAAGGGTTGATTGATTGGAGTGAATGCGGAGAGAAGAACTGACGGCTTCACATCGCGATGAATGATGCCTTGCACGTCCTTTAGATAGTCAAGTGCCTTAACCACCGAAACGGCCATCTTTCCCAGAATCGGCTCCGGAATAGGACCTTTCAGCCGCTTGGATAGCTTTTCCAAACATGTCGCCATCAACTCCATGCATACCCATACGTCGCACTGAAATCGATATGGCTGAGTATTGCTATATTGAATATTGAATATTGCTCAAATATTGCAAAATGGCGCATTCTTCATATTCGATCGTCTATACAACGCTTTTGGTTTCAATCGAAAAAGTGGATACACGAAAGTTACGCAGCTGATTATGTACCTCGGTGATAAAACAGCCGAAGCAGCGAACAATGTGGGGGCAGTCGTGAGATCGAAGAACGACGTCCAAATCCATAATGACGCGTTTGTTCTCGTCTTTGTTACTGGTGCGCGCCATTTGCTGCAAAAGGGGACGATAAGATGGAAGGAGCGAGAGAAGAACCACGAGGACATACCTTCACAGCCATAATGTGGCCTGTAGGCTTGTAGCGCATTTTGAACACATGCCCGCACGTGCCGAATCCGAGCTCATGCATGCTGTCCAGGTCGCTGACGTGGGCGCTGTACTCGACGCCCTGGATTGTCAGCTTGCCCGAACGAGCTTTGATCTCTTCGTAGCGCCGTTGCACTTCGGCGCTATCCGAATATCGGTTCGCCGTCGCATGTTGCAACAGTCCGCCGTTCCACTCGTGAGGCGGTCGACGCCTCAGCGCTTGCTTGCCGTTTACTACGTCAACTGCAAACCAGTTCAATCACACTTTGCCATTTCTACTTCCATTTGGACGCTTTCCAAATCAAACTAGACACTATTCGCATTAAATGCGACAGTTGAAAACAAATTCACCAAAGTGTCTGATTTGATTATGACAGGTTGGCGACTTACGATTCATGATCCGCCTTGGCATAGGACTCGTATGACAGCCCGACGCTCGCGTTTGATTCTCGGGAGGTCGTCTCAGGATGCGCACCGTATTTTCTACAGTTGTGGTGCTAGCGACGTTGCGAAACCCCGACAATCGCCATTTACGAATGCGCGCCTCGAAATCTGCAGCGTAATCGCGTGGATCAGCGTACGATTGAAATGATGATATGGAGAAAAAAGCAATACCTAGAATTCTCTGGTGCAGTGGCGAGCTGGAGACCTGCCGCTCCATCAACGACGGCACTCGTCCCCACCCATCTCCACCGCGTCACCCTCTCCGCCCAGTACGTTGCGCTTCTTGACTCTACTTGGCGCCTCGGGCGGACTGTCTGACCCCACTCACTTTACACTTTACACTTTCCTTTCGCACGAGTTGACCACAGTGACGAAAGCGACAATTCGCTGTGTGCGTGCATTATCGACGGAGGCGCTGTCTCGCGTCCATTCCCCACTCGTCCATGCCAGTGAACTCGACGCGATCGTCGCTGACTACGGTAGCGCGCAATACCGTTCGGATTGGAAGATTTGTCGAGCGATGGACGATTGAATTGGTGCAATTTTACGAGAGAAGTACGCGTAGTTTGAGAGTTGAAATGTCAGAGAAGACTTTCGACGCGAATGGCGCGCCATTTGGTCGGCTTGGTGGGGATAGAGTGCGAAATAGTGAAGCGCACCTTCAGTCCGACCAAATGACTCAGAACTCGATCGCGCTCATCGGCGTCTCGTGTCCATTCGCGACAACGAAATGACGAAAGAGGCATGAAGATCTCTCCGAACGAGTAGGACATGATGACGGCGCAGCGCTCCTTCACCTCCGTGATCACACCTTCTCCCGTATACAGCTTAAATACTTCATTTGACTGTCATTTATTTATTTACATGTATATTATTTTACATATTATATTACTAGATATGGAAGCAGAAAAAAAGAAGCTAACCTTGCCCATTGGTTCCACTGACGCGATGATGACGTCAGCGTTGACCGGACCGCCCATGTACAGACGCACGAGCACCGACCGATGAGCGGGCATCAGTTCCGTTAGTCGCATCAGCTCATAGCGAGGCTTGCACTCAGAGTCGGGCATCGTAGCGTATTGTAGGAATTTCACCTTGCCGTGATTCGCCACGTTCACCTCTCCTTCGCCGATGTCGTTCGCCTAAGATGACACCGCATTTGAGCTAGGACGTTACAACGCGCTCAACGGCAACAAGAACTATAGATAAGAGTAAACCCAACCCAGATAATAGTTCCATAAGCCTGCGATATGTGGCACTCTCGAGCGAGCGTAGCGTCCGCCGGTTCGTCAATCGGTTCCACCTTGACCACCTTGGGGCCGGCGTAGTTGCGTTGGACAAGACGCGAAGTGAAGCTGAACTGCGCGTTTCCACAATCATTCATCAGACAGCGCACTCGTCCGCCCATCGGAAATAGCCGACTCAAGTCGAACAGCGACTCCGACACGCTCGACGATTCCTTCAGATCAAACAGCGTCGCCTCCAGCGGCTGTTCGCATTCACCGTCTGGTCGAATCGCGACTACTTGCGCGAAGCTCTGCACCAAAGACATTTTGGAAACATTTCAGAAAAGTTTTTTACCTCAACAATTGTTCCATTAATCCAAGCCATATTTCTTGGCATGCAACTCAACGAGGATATCAAACGGTTTCAAATTTCACTGTGTCAAACATTCACACGTACAACGCTGTAGACGCAAATTGTACCGTTTATTCTGCCGCTGCAACGTAAAACATTATGCAAATATTGGCTCCAATTCGAGTCTCACGATGCGACCAAATGACAACTACCGTACTCTTTTTAACCGTCATATTGGCGTGGGAAAAATAAACGAGCGTTGGATTACCGTCGATGAACCTTATTTCCGGCCATTTTGCTCTTTGACAGCTTCTCAGCTATTTTTGATTCATTTGATGAAAGCGTCCATTGTATGAAATGATGACGGACGAAATTAGACATCACTAATATAGCAAACTATAGAATGATTTGTTCAAAGTTATAATCAAGAGAGATGTATCACTACGCCCTGCGGAAAAAGCTGCTGCAAAATTTAAGTGTCCTGAAATCTGCCACCATATTTCTTCATTCAGAGTATTAAGATAATTTTATAACCAAAAGAAAGCTCATTATTCCGGCTTTCCAACGATATGTTTTCGTTCGATTACGTTTGCTTAAGTGGCATAACTAGCCACTTATATTTGAATGGCCGGAATCAGGTGCCGGCTGGAGTCAGCTGCATTGAAGACACCATAGATCATATCTGTGTTTCCAAACTAGCACATGTTATCCGATATGCTGCGTAGTACTACACTATGAGTTCTAACATTGGCTACATCTGTGAGGTTTGTAATGATTTTAAGCTCTTTATGTTCAAAGCATAGAACTGCGAAGTCAGGTTCGTGCTTAATATATGAAACTGTAAATAATTAAACACGACCAAGGTCTACAATTGCAACATGCGGCGTTCCATTGCGTATTTCCCGATTAAGGTGCAAAAGGTACACAGAAAAGGATTTGAAAATACTGTCATTTATTGTTGTTGTCGAACTAGATTATTAAAGTGCCCATAGGAATTAAATAAAGCATCAGCCCAAATCACACATCATTGCTTTGTACATAGGAATCATAGTGGTCAAACGCGACATTGTCGACGAATAACAAAATAGTCACACAAATATTACATTAATAGCGAGTTCCGTTATATTCACATAGAAGAAGAATGAAAGATGTAAAACGGGGAACGTCAGGACGAGCCAATGACTACAATGACAATTACCGGAAGGTCGCAGTCAGAATGATCAATATTTAGAGGATGATATCATTGATTTCGACGATATCGCCGTTCATCGACGAGAACTTGACAGCGCGGTCAGTCCCTGAAATAGTGTGTGTGTGTACTTTTGCGTGCGTGAACAAAGTTTAGCGAGAGAGGTGAAAGGAAAGCGCAGACGCGGTCAAAGAACCGCAGTCGCTGCGAAAAGGTATTAAAAAATCAATACGAACGGACTGGCTTTAGAAATCGCTTTAAGTGTTTCCTCTGAATTCGATGTGTGAAAAACGATGCAATCGTCACATCGAGCGGCGAAGAGGAAGAGAGAGGAAGTAAAAGAGAGGGGGCAGAGGGAAATGGCCGAGGAGAAGAAAACTAACCTCGTTTATGTCGGCGAGAAGGCGCGGGACGCTCGAGGGCGTTGGGGGTTTTACGCAGCATGAAGGAGGCCCGATCGGAGCACTGCTTGCTGATCATGTAGGAGCCGAGCGCGTCGAGATCGTCCTTGTTGAGTGGGTAGCCGACTCGGTAGCTCTCGCGGATGACGCGCGGGTTCTGCTCGTAGTAACCGTTCTGAAAATGCATCAAGCGCATCAACCACTTTGCGATGCAATCGTTCAACCCTCCCTACCTCCATCTTCTGCACGAGATCGATGAAGCTCGTCGGCGGCGCGACGTGCGACCGGTCAAGCTCTTTGACGAAGCAGCGGTCGGCCAGAACGTCCACGATCGCTGTCAGGTTCTATAAATCATCGTCAGTTAGCTATGGACATTTGCTAGTCCGAAAATCGATGCGCGTGCCGACGACCGTGACGCGTCAACATGTTTTCGAGATTGTGCAGTCGCCGACCCCCCTACTCTCCCCCGTTCCACCTCTGACTGGCCGGCCGGCGCGCCGATGGGCGGCGATCGCGAACTCAAACAGCTGCGATGGTCGCGCCGATGCTCGCCTATTACAAGAGCGAACAATGGCGGCCGATTCATCGGGCACAATCGCCGTTGCCCAACGGCCAGACGCGAGGGGCGTCGATCCCCTCCGAATGTTTGCACAGTACCGCCGTCCACACAGGCGTCCACATAAGCGGGGCAAAAACGGCGCGCTCCAAGGAAGAAGTCGTCTCGCGTTTCGTAAATAACACTCAAACACTCCAACACCGGACCCACCTGGCGGAAGTCATGGACAAAGACCGCTGGTCGGTTGCCGCCGAATTTCGGCACTTCAATTCGCTCGTACATCTCGTCGGGGTCGATCTCGAGCCGCTGCTCCAGCCGTTCAGCCTGACCGTGCTCCTCGAAACTGGTCCCGCACCATCCGTAGAACGTCGGCTGAAAAACCACACGAGTCACTGCCACTGTCACATCTCTGCGCCGCCTAGATGCAAACACGCCGCGCAAGAAAGACAACGCAAACATACCCGACGATGCAGGTGGCGATAGAACAGCACGCCTCCGATGAACGCCGCCATCAAAAGCCACAGCACGAGCAGGGTGAAACAAAGCGACGTTAGCAGTCTTCGTCGACGCATATGGGTGTACCATTCGGCTGGCACATCGCCGGCCCAGGCGACAGACACACGCGATGGCGGCGGGACAAAGCCTCCAGTCTCGGCATCCGAAACCTGCAAGCATAGAATATTTTCATCAGATGAAAAACTCATTTATATACACTCACCAGTTCGCCAGCCTTTTTCATGTTCATCTCGTTCTCCTTCTCGCCATCCCCTAACTGGTGCTTGGTGACGATCGTCATTTTGATTATTCAATCGCTTTTTCGATAAAACTAAAAAATGTTTCTCGCCTTAATCATCGCGGTAAGCATGATCGGTATTCGCGCCAATAACTGGTCTAGAGAAAGAAGATCATCGATCGACAATTTTTTAACGAAAAACCAAGCAAGGACAGAAAAATGACAAACGTTCACAGAACGCGATAATCGTGATGCGACCATCGAGGCTGACATTCCCAGTAATTTCCTTAACTACCTACATCTAATCTTCGGGGACACGCAACAAACGCGTTAACCGCACGAGACCGCACAACGCAAGTTCCGGAAAGTTCCTATGTTGAACGTATCACACACTGGTTCTAATCTGTCGACGCAAGCGGATGCCAGGACAATGTTTGCTGCAGCGAAACTCGATTCCGCTTTCTAGTGCTCGATGCATCGCGCCGCTACAAACAAGTAAAGCACCATAGATCGAAGCACTGACGACAATCGTTTACATTAAACATCTGCTCATACTCGCCACTTATTTTGCGACCCCTTCATTTAGCTCAATACAATTTATTTTTAGAAGTACCCAATGTCTAATAAAACATTCAGGCGAAATGAAAACAAACGTGACTTAATTAACTAGATAGACTTTTGGTTCAAACGTAGTCTGTACAGCAGAGGAACACTTGGAACAGGCCAATGTCGACTACTACGACGACAATATATCGCATTGCGACGAGGCAGGATGAGTAACGGTAGAAACGACCGTCATGTGACTGTCGTTCGAGGAACATATAGAAGGAGATAAACCAAGGCATGATCACTACGTCATAATAACACGTTTTGTGATTGTCTGATTCACGCTCGAGACTGTGAGGACAAAAGTGAACACAGCGCAGAGTGAGGAGAGGAATGATTGACTGGCGCGGAGTCAATAGTAAACATTAATCGTAATTTACGGATAGGCTTTGACTTTGGCTAAGGCTACAGGAAATGACGACCAAGAGAGGGAGGACAGTTTTCGTCAACCGCAACATCATCAGTATTAAGTTGAGAGGCGAGTGAGAGAGTACACGCACCCCTACTCAATACAACCACCTGCAATGGCGTCCCGCTGCCAAACGTCGCCATTAAGCGTCAATACTTTTTCCCTGCGTACGCTAACGCTATGCCTTAGCGAACTATTACTCACCCAAAGATGTCTCATCTGAATGTA
>NIUQ01003456.1:0-17579 GCA_002796945.1 Plectus sambesii
GAAAAACTAAAAGGCAAAAAAAAAACACGAAAATGCGAAAATGCGGTATTTTTCTTTTTTTCTTTTCTTTCTTAGTTGTGCACCGATTTCAAAGTTCTGGTCAGTTTCAGATTCCTCTCGTCATTTACTTTCTAATGGTATATAGCAATGTTGATTTTGGTGGCATCTTCATGAAGTTGTGGGAACCTGTTTTTACCGTAATTTTGGCACTGGTCAACTTTGAGCTGAAATAGAACATTGTTCCAGCACATGAATTTTATTTTTTATGGCACCGTTGGATAGCCCAGAGTTAGGGGAGTAATCCTAGGGTAACTTTCGATTATGAAAGCCGACCAGGTTCTTGCCGAAAAACTCGAAAAACTGAAGAGTAAAAAAATACGACCTCTTTTTTCTTGTATAACTTTCTTAGTTTTGCACCAATTTCAAAATTCAGTTCAGTCAGATGGCTCTCTTCATTTCCTATCGAATGGTATATAGAAAGAGGAATTTTGATGTCCCTACTGTAGTCTCCTGATCATGTCTAAATTTCCCGCCATATCTTGACACGAAAATAGTTTCGAAAAATTCTGATGCGTTTTTCGGAAATCCCGACCTGAATTACCCCAGGATAACAAATTTCATCAAAATCTGAGACCTTTTTACCAACTGTGTCAAGGGAAGCTCGATGCTTAGAAAAAGTCTCTCTTAATTTTAATGCTTAATTCAATACTCAATGAAATGCAAATCAGTTAGTGTTTTCAATAATAATGATAATCGCAGTTCATAATACAATATATCTCTCGACGGGAATGTGTTCCTTGAATCGTGTTATAAATTGCTGTTGCGTATATACAACGCAATGTTCAGATAACTTGATCTAACCAAAAAAATCGGTAACCAGCCAAGAGCTGCATATAACCGGATCTTGCTTATAACCGGGCTGCATATAACCGGGTTTGACTGTATTATATATTTCAGGCACAGCGAGATTCAAGTTGGGGCGAAAATTATCAATCGCGAAGGGAAAATGGTTTAATCACAACCAGTGACTTGTTGTGGTTCGCTTTGCAAATTGCTGACGCTATGCAATTCTTAACAGAAAAAAATGTACGCGTTAAAATTTTTCACTGTGCAATTTTTTCGTGGTAAATATGTGGTAGTCGTAATTTGCTAATTTTTCTCCGCGCTAAGGTCATATCGAAAAAGAATATGAATAATTCAGTTTTATGTTCTAAAGGTCGTACGTCTTTAGAGTAAAAGGCACATCGCTCAGCTGTATGCCCTTGCAGTGAAAAGTTTTCTATTAATCAGGAATAACCCGCATTGGTCACGAGCAGTGTTGTCTTTTTGTCAAAAAATTCTTTTGTGTTTTTTCAGCTCTGTCAGCCACCTGAACATCGCAAAGTATTTCTGACAATGAAAGGTTATAAAGCATGTAGATTAGATATTATTTACGAAAAACTGTAGCTTTTGGTATTAGCATCGGCGAAATATCTGCAAGTATTACCAGAAAAGTATNAACTGTAGCTTTTGGTATTAGCATCGGCGAAATATCTGCAAGTATTACCAGAAAAAGTATTTTTTTGGTAATAATACTTTTCAAATAATACTTGCAAATATTTCGCCGATGCTACTACCAAAAGCTACAGTTTTTCGTAAATAATATCTAATCTACATGCTTAATAACCTTTCATTGTCAGAAATACTTTGCGATGTTCAGGTGGCTGACAGAGCTGAAGTATTAAAAAAGAATTTTTTGACAAAAAGACAACACTGGTCACGAGTAAATCAAATTAGCCGAAGAGGGCAGCTGGGGGCTTATTTTGACTACTCCAGTTGATGCAAGTGCAAAACTTCTTTGGATCGACAATTTTGAGAAATTTCAGTGCGAATGTTTTACTAAAACTTTGGCTGTAGTCCTTTGAATCTGTGATGATTCGCCGATATTTAGGTAATGCATCGAGACATTGCCGTTCGTAATGTTCTCCTCAAGTTGGATTTCACTGTAAAAGTGGCTGACTTCGGGTTATCAAGGAAACTGAAAGAGACTGAGGATGCATATTATGTTTGGAAGAAAGACACTGCTATTCCAATTCGATACATTGCTCCTGAATCACTAAAATCTGGTCGCTTTTCAATCACTTCTGAATTTTGGTCGTTTGGCGTTGTCGTCTGGGAACTTTTCACATTTGCTGAAAAACAGCCATATTCTGTAGAATTTGACACTAAGGAAAATGGTGTGCCTTTTTTTGAATTTTTAATCGATCATTTGTCGTTTGGTCACCGTCTTTCAATACCAAATAATGCTCCGAAACCGATGTAAGTTCGTATGTACTGCTTTTTGGAAAAGGCTTAGATCTCATGCAAATATGAATGTACAGGGTGAGGTGATTTTTGTTCCCACATTTTATTTTGTTATTACGCGCGACTGGGTTGTCCTTTTGGGCCCAGCGAGTGCTCATTGATAACCCTTTGCTTTGAGTTTTTTCTTGTTACTCTTTCATAAAAATTTTTAGGGGGTACCCCTATTTTTAAACAGTGACTTTTTTCGCAATGCACGTATCCCCACTAGAGTAACTCGCGGGTCAGACACTTCAAGAGGATCGTGATTCTCCTGTGATCAACACATTTCAACAGTTAATACATGAAAATGAAGCTTGCGATGTGGTCTATTCATTTCTTATAAAAACATTTTCATATTTCATTTTGGTGTATTCTAAATTTCAATAAATTCAGTTGCGACTGGGGCGGCGCTAGTGAAAGTAAAAGTAATCAGCGGTATCACCGCCTCTCAGTGCCTATCAGCGCCCCCGGTGGCGAACGCGCTGAAATGGTTTTACCAAGAATATTATTTATTCCTGTCATAATGCATGTAAATTACAGTAAGTCGGCGGGCACCTCTCATCGAACGAAATTTGGCTGTTAATGAAAGAAAATGATATAAACGATCATTCAAACCTTGGTGACATTGCATCTCGGCTTAAAATGATCCTCATATCATGATCAATATATCAACAGAATCCTTATGGTATTTTGCAACGCTTGGTCGAGGAATTTTCTCGCCAAAAACTCTCTTTCTAGCTTTTTATTTAATAAAGAAATAATGAAATTTTGGGATCAAATATGAAACTAGTAAGGGAGTTTTAAATGAGTAAATTCTTCGACCAAGCTTTGCAAAATAGCACAAGGATTCTATTGATATCAAGATCATAGCACGACGATTCCTTGAAGCCGAGATAAACTGTCATCAAGGTTCGACTGCTCGTTATTAAGGGAGCCATAGCATATGGTTTATAAACGAAAACGACCAGTCGAACCTGGGCGACATTGCATCTCAGCTCAGATAAATCCTTATGCCATGATCTTTATACCAACAGAATCCTTGTGCAAAGTTGCAACGCTTGGTCGAGAAATCTTCTCACTAAAAAATGTCTTTATGTCTTAATTTTGTATTTTAAAATTTCACGAAAAACAAAAATTAAATTAATTTTTTATTTAATGGATATATTTGACAGAAAAAGCGACTAAGACCGACAGTTTTCTATGGAGATTCGAACTCCATACTTTAAAATTTAAGAATTCACGAAATTCTAAGAGATATCATGTCACCAAACATTTTGTATGTAAAGGATTTTGAAGACTCGGTTGCGTAGCAACATTAGTCTTCGACTCCAGTTGCGTAGCAACCGCTTTACTCGTCGCGATTTTTGACCAATCAGCAACTCGTGCGCTAGACGCTGTGGACAGATCCTCGACGCACTAAGCGTGACGTTCTTTCCAGTACTAGTCTCTTTCGATAACTGGATATTTATTGAATATAGGTGCATTTCAGTGTATTACATTATTTTTATGATATTCTACATATCACTGCGATCAGTTTTTTGCTAAAATTTGCTACTTTTGGTCAACTTTTTAGCTCTGTAGATATTTCTGCAGTGCGGCTTCAGGTTGTGTCTATGGGGATACGTGAATGTGAGGCAAAACTAATTTCTGAGCATTTTTCGGAACCGTTTCACTTTATTAAAAAGTAAGTTTAATAAGGCGGGAACACCTCTACACACGTTCTCTTTCATTTTTCGTCAGTTTTCCACTCTTTTTAAATAATAATCATTTCAGGGTCTCAACTGATATAAGTTAATTTTTCAAACATGGTAAGTTTCTAAACAAGTTGTTTTGGAAAAGTGAGGACCCCGAAGGAGAGTCCCTGAAATTTCTTTTCACCTCCCATCTACAAAGGACAAATACCAGCCATTTTTAGGCCACATTTTGCAAAAAAACTCACTTTTTAAAAACTGGGGTATCCCTGCTAGTATCCCTAAAGATTATTTATAAAAGGGTAACAGGAAGAAATTTAAAGCAGAGGGCTATCCAATGAGCATTCGCTGGGTCCAAACGAACAACCCAATCGCGCGTAATTACAAAACAAAAATGTGGACAAAAGGTTGCGTCACAAAAGGTCCTATTTCACTAAAGCTCAGATTCGGATATCTGTGATAAGTTGGCTGAGCTTCATATCTGAGATACGAGGTCATACACGGTTCAAGTGTGTTACTCAACCAGTTTATCACAGATACCCGAATCTGAGCTTTAGTAAAATAGGGCCCTGTAGAACAATGAGCTGGAACTGAGAGGGAAAAATTTCGAAAACAGTAAGGGGTTGTTCCCCTTACCGTGCCCGCCATCTCACTTACAGGGTGGCTCAAAAGTCCAGTAACGAGTTTTTGAACGGCCAAATCTATTTTTCTAGACATTAGATAATTTCCTTTATCATATTTTTTTAGCTCTATGTGATGTTTAATCGTTTTAAGTTGCACAGAAATCCATCAATTTTTTGGGGAGTTATGAACCAGGAAAGTTGGCGAACCGCAACTGCTGCGCAGTATTTTCGTGCGCCACGTTTGATGGAGATTTCGCGAGAGCTCGGAATTCCGTCCCTCTGTTTTTTAAAAATTTAATATCATCTGATGAAATTAAATTTTGGCAACAAAAACATCATGAATTGCCCGTGCACTTTTACGACAGATTGAATTTCTGTTTTTTTAGCAGGCGGAAATCAAAAACAAACGCTTTGATAATCTGTATTTTTAATTTTTGCAAGCTGAATCAAGAAACAAGCGCTGAAGCCAGTACGCGAGGAATTTTTAGCAGTGAACAATTGTTTTTTGTTTTTCTTTACAAAAAAACAGAAATCAACCAGGAACCAGCTGTTTTTTGATTTTATGTAAAATAAATCAAAAAACAAGTAAAATGATAGAATCGCGACAAATGTTTAGCGAGAGACGCTTGTTTTTTGTTTTTCTTTACACAAAAACAGAAATCAAGCAGAGAACGTCTGTTATTTGTATTTCTGTTTTTCCGAAGCAACATTAAAAAACAAGCGCCGAATTGTAAATAAACCGGAAATTAGAGCTCTGTTTTTTGTTTTTTGTTTCTCGCTTCGAAAAACAAAAAATCTAATAAGAAGCGCTTTTCTTTCAATTTTACCGTAGTGCCAGTAGGACTACTGTGGTATCTCCTGTCGAATTCTATGATGAAGGGGATATAGGGGATACGTACCCCATGTAGATTAATTTATATATGTCCCCTTCAAAGTAAAATGGACGTTAAAGTTTTTTGCTGTGAAGCAGCGACTTCTTTCTTGTAAGCAATGAATAAAGTAATAGTGTGCTCCTAGTAGAGGTATAAATTTCTATTTGAAGGCTATAAAGGTGGCATTAGTCGGCGTCTGACAGCTATATGTTACATAAGAGGGGTGTTCAAAAAGTTCTGAGAATCTTCTCATAATAAAGTTATAACAAAATACTCAGATCTTTTCAAACACCCCTCATGTTATAGTGATATCAACCACTGCAGTGCATTGCTGTGGGAGTCTCTGATTGTACTAGCACTGTCCATCCCCACCTTATAAAGCGCTGACACTGAGTGATATATGACACAATAGTCTACAGTTAATTAGAGAGCTGTCAGAATGAGAGGTGTATACAATAGTGGGTTAGAGAGTGGGGAACCGCTAATCTATCTGTTGTAACATGCCACTAAAATTAGAGCTAATTAAACCTACTTTTCCATACATCGCAAATTCTCCACTTGCTTATCCTTATCTACTCTTAACAGAATCGTAATATAGAGTAAGTAATAAAAACCTTCAAAGCAATATGCATAAGTTAAAGGCTGAGGAGGGATTAGTTAGGAGGTTGGTGAGTGTATCCTCCTTTAGAAAGGAGCATGTTATTCCCTTATCTAGTGTTCACCTGAAACAGGTCGCCCCCTCACAGCTAGTAGATATAGGGGTAAGTATCGCTTATACCCACTTCTATTAAAGTATTGATCAACAGATGAATGCTGTAGTGCTGTTTGGACTACGGTAAAATCGCGCAAAAAGTACTTCTTATTTGATTTCTTGCTTTTCGAAGCAAGAAACAAAAAACAAAAAACAGAGCTCTGATTTTTAATTCATTCAAAATTTAACGCTTGTTTTTTAATGTTGCTTCGGAAAAACAGAAATACAAATAACAGACGTTCTCTGTTTGATTTCTGTTTTTTCGTAATAAAAAACAAAAAACAACCGTCTTTCACAAAATATTTGTCGCGCATTGGTTTCAGCGCTTGTTTCTTGATTCAGTTCGCAAAAATTCAATAAACAGATTATCAGGCGTTTGTTTTTGATTTTCGCCTGCTAAAAAAACAGAAATTCAATCTGTCGTAAAAGTGCACGGGCACTTTTTATGTCAGTGTACCTTTGGGTCATTTGCTTTTTGGCTCCTTTTTATAGATCAAAAAACGATTTGGCGCTTGTTTTCATGTTTTTCTGTTCTGAGTTATAAAACGAATAAACAAAATACAGTAAGGTGCAAAAGCAAAAAAACAATTTATTTTTATGGTTTTTTCGTGGTTATTTTGCTTTTTGCGCACAAGATCAAAAAACAAAAAAATAAATGGTTTTTTTGTTTTTTTGCTTTGACCGCAGTGTGGCACGCCGTAAAGGCCGTAAAACATCGGCCCCGGCGGCGTGCGACGGCTGTCTAATTACCTATTTGACCCAAGCCGCATGCCGCAGCGGCGTGCATTAAACGGGGTCAAGGCGGCGGCGTGCGGTAAAGAAAAAGTATGCCCCGCCCTTTACTACCAGCTTTTGATACGTACGATCCTTGTCATTATTCACGCTTTGCTGCAGTTTTTAAATGATATCGATGAACGCGCTTAATGTGTGTGTGTATTAAAACAGCCCGTGGAAGCGATAATCGCGTAAGTACAGCATAAGACAGGACGGTTATTAAAACGGCAAACCTAAGTGATGAGATCGGCCGGTCAAAAGGCCCAGTTACTTAAAACAGCGGTCAAAAAATAGACTACTAAAAACGGCTGGTCAAAATTTATTACCGTCGTCATCAAAAGAGAATATAAATAAAATGACCATCCAAATTCTGATAGTGATTTGCACTTGAAGTCAAGCGTACAGCTTTGCTTTGCTTGCAATATTACCGTGTTTACGGAAATAGCAGTACATGCAGAAATAGTAGTACATGCAGAAATAGTAGTACAGGGTAGCGAGCGATTGAAACAATAGTAGTACAGTACTACTATTTTCGTAAATACGGTAAATGGAAAACATAATTCAGTGCATTTTATGACAACGTGAGAAAACCAAATTAAAAAACACTTCTGGGAATCTACAAAGTGCACGCTCACATGCCTAACGGCAAGTACCCCGTCATCCCATTCCCCATGTGTATAATGCGACTGCGGACTGGCTGCATGTGCAATTTACTTCTTAGTCTATCTGCTTTTTTTCAGCAATGAAAGCTGTCTTTCATTGGCTTATTAACTGTGCATTTATGACTGACGGAAAAAACTAAAAACGCGCCCTATGTTGGATATTTTCAGTATGTTAAGGTGCAACATAGGGCGCGTTTGAAGACTACGAAAACATAGGGCGCATTTTTAGCAATTATAGGGCGCGTTTCAATTGTTGTCCATGACTGACTATCTTTGCTAATGACAGTTTCTCTGTTTTCTTCCCTTTTTAAACTGGCCGTTTTAAGTAATTGAACTTTTTGACCGCCCGATTACATCATTTTGGGTGGCCGTTTTAATAATTTTACCATAAGACAAAAGAGTAAACAAATGCAAACAGGATCAAGACAGTGACATCGAGCACAAGCAGTGCGGTCATGCGAAATTTACATAATTCCTACGAAAGGGAGGACAGGGTAGCACTTTAGTACACACTCGCTCTGTTACGCGGTGCCAAGGGGAAGGACTTGTTGTGAGACAGTTGTTAACCAGCTTTTATTTCGGCATACAGAAACGCGTGAGCAATATAATAAAAAGAGAGAGAGATGATTTATATGCGAGCCAATGCATTATATAGATAGAGCTTGGGGTATGTTATGGCTAACTCCCCCTTGATTCAGTGTATAATCGCCGATGAGTGGTTTTCCACCCACCGATGACATATTCAATAGATATGGTCTGACTAAACTACAACAGCTCGCTCACGTCGACAGCTCATCGGGAGCTACATTAGAGAAAGACTGACATTACGCGTCTGGTACAGGAGGCGCATCAAAAACACTAAAAATGCGTTAAATTACTTATGCATTGCTGCACTACTCACTCTTGATGTTCTCCTTGTCTCATATCACCCCATGTATCGAACTGTACATAAGCGATGATCGCTCCCACTGGCTGCTTTAATGCACACACACACACACACGCACACGCACATTAAGCGCGTTCATCGATTTCACTTAAAAACTGCAGCAATGCATGCATTATGACAAGGTAACACAGACTGCATGCATCAAAAGCTTGAGGTAAAGGGCGGGGCATACTTTTTCTTCGCCTCACGCCGCTGCCGAAATATGACCCCGTTTAATGCACGCCGCTGCGGCATGCGGCTTGGGTCAAATAGGTAATTAGACAGCCGTCGCACGCCGCCGGGGCCGATGTTTTACGGCCTTTACGGCGTGCCACACTGCGGTCAAAGCAAAAAAACAAAAAAACCATTTATTTTTTTGTTTTTTGATCTTGTGCGCAAAAAGCAAAATAACCACGAAAAAACCATAAAAATAAATTGTTTTTTTGCTTTTGCACCTTACTGTATTTTGTTTATTCGTTTTATAACTCAGAACAGAAAAACATGAAAACAAGCGCCAAATCGTTTTTTGATCTATAAAAAGGAGCCAAAAAGCAAATGACCCAAAGGTACACTGACATAAAAAGTGCCCGTGTACCTTTCCGCACTCTGTTTCTTTGTTTTTTTGCGCAGAACGAAAAACGAAAATCAGGCTTAGTTTTTGTTTTTTTATTTTGAAACCAAAAAACCAAAAACCAATCCCAGGTTTGGTTTTTGTTTTTCGTTTCAAACCAAAGAACCAATAATGAATATCAGGCTCGTTTTTTGTTTTTCGTTTTTTGATTTTGTGTCGTAAAACAAACAACCAAAAACCAAAATCAAACGCTTGTTTTTTGTTTTCTGATTTTAACTGCAACACTGGCAGCGTTCATCTATTGGACAATGCTTCTGTCTTAATCGCGTCAACTCTTTTATGCTTGACAAGATGCAGGCATTGGAAATATAGGGGTATGTACCCCTACATAGGGGTGTGTATCGGTTACCCTCAGTTTTAGGGGGATAAAAAACCCCTTTCGTTGCAAAGTAGTAAACAACATCTATAGTGTCTATTGATGCAAAGCAGTGACAAGACACTCAACATTTGCCTCATCATTTGATAGAGTGCCTCATAGAGGAAACTGAAGTGGGAATAGAAGAGAGAGATTATTCAGGGAGGGTTTAGAAGAAATCAGGGAACGCATATCCTTGTCAGCTTTACCTAATTCAATGAAAAGCAATGCTTTAAGAATAAATCTATTGATGTCAAGAAGCACAGAGTAAAGGGTGATTATCATAAAAATCAAATGAAATCTATAAGCATTATTGTGGTAATTAGAACACCCCAACCAGTTAGTTAAATTTCAGCTCTAACCTGAGAGGAAGACTGTTTCGTCCAAAACTTGCTTCATTAAATTTGGCCTAAATATCATATTTATTCTCAGTCCAACTTTTATATTCTCTATAGCTCAAATGTGTAAGATAAGATGGGATCCAGCAAGTGGAGAGTTTGGAATATTGAGAAAATAGTTGTAATTAGCTCTGATATTGGGAGTCGCAAGACTAAAGAGAGATTATGCGTCCCAATTATCAGATTCACTCTTATGTCAACCTCTAATTTTGATAAAGCTCTATTTTACCAAAGAATCTGCCATATGCCACTCAACGTCAGGGCATAATTAGGTAGTCATTAATAGTATTAAAGTAATCAGAGGCTTGTGCAAAAGTATAGTACAGTGATTGAGGTCAGTATTACATACACTTCAGCCGACCTGCGGTCAATCTCTCCCCAGGCGCCAACTTGTGCCTCCCTTTTATATGCTCCAGAAAGGAGCAGATGTCTCTGCTAAGAGAGCACTAGTATGTAAGCCATTGCACACATGAAAATAATTCACTACTTTGCAACGGAAGGGTTTTTTATCCCCTAAAAACTGAGGGTAACCGTTAAATGCCCATATGTAGGGGGTACATACCCCTATATTTTCAATGCATGCATGTTGTGAAACATAAAAGAGCTGACGCGATTAAGACAGAAGCATTGTCCAATAGATGAACGCTGCCAGTGTTGCAGTAAAAATCAGAAAACAAAAAACAAGCGTTTGATTTTGGTTTTTGGTTGTTTGTTTTACGACATAAAATCAAAAAACGAAAAACAATAAACGAGACTGATATTGGTTTTTGGTTATTTGGTTTTAAACGAAAAACAAAAACCAAGCCTGATTTTCGTTTTTCGTTCTGCGCAAAAAAACAAAGAAACAGAGTGCGGAAAGGTACACGGGCAAAAAAGGCACGGGCAAAACAGATTATCAGGCGTTTGTTTTTGATTTTCGCCTGCAAAAAAAACAGAAATTCAATCTGTCGTAAAAGTGCACGGGCACAATGAATGCCCGTGGACTTTTACGACAGGCTGATATTTTGTTTTTTTAGCAGGCGAAAAATCAAAAACAAGAGCTTGATTATCTATTTTTGTTTCTTTGCAAAGTAGATCAGTAAACAAGTATTCGAGAAAGATCGAGACGAATTTTTAGCGGTAGAAGCTTGTTTTTTGTTTTTCTTCACGAAAAAACAGAAATTCAATCTGTCGTAAAAGTCCACGGGCACACACTAACACTTTTTCCATGTAGAAACTATCCTGATTAGAAAAGCGGAATAATAGTTTTCCATCCCATGTAATAACTGTTTGTCTTATATTCATTCGTCTCAGGACAACCAAATTTTGCTGATTTCAGAAAGAGCCTTCTTTCAAGATTGTGGCATTCAGAACCAAAACAACGGCCCTCATTTCAAGTATGCAAAAAAGTCATCAGACAGGAACTGATGCAGTCCTGTCCAAATGTAAGAAAGTAATATTAGTGTCATTATTATTTACTATTTTTTCATTACATTTCTGCTGCGGGTACTTTGTCAGAGGTCATGAAAATCGACACCATTTGAGAGGGAGATATACCCCAGTGAATGACTCTTATGAAAATCGAAAGGTCTAAATTTTCTCGAACAAGAGAGAATAAGCAAATACCGTATTTTCGGATATAATGGCACACGCGGAAATAGTGGCACAGGGTAGAGAGTGGTTGAAACAATAGTGGCACAGTGCCACTATTTCCGAAAATACGGTAGCTGTAGTTATTCGCAGAAGCTTTAATTTCATGATTTTTTTCAAACTAGCATACAGTCTACTTCGCCCATAGCGACACCGCCATAGCGACACCTGTCACCGGTTCCGACATAGTGGGCTAGGTATTGTGCTAGCATTTATACGGCCAAAGCATCAACTCTGACCATAGCGACACGTTAGGTTGGTCCATCTCTGACATAATTATAGCACCTGCCATTGAAACAGTTTAAAAATTAGCCATTTTCCCCTTCTCGCCGCCCCCACTGCTTGATACAGGCAATTACGAAGGGCGAACTGCTCAAAAGCTGTCTTTTTCTCTGGTAGGTCAGTTCGTCTGGCTGTCGCGTACCCTGCCTGCAAGGAATTTTCATTGTCTGTATAACATTTAAGTTGATTTAGCATTGTGAAGCTTTCTCATCGTTTTCTCTCGCTCTCTCTCGTGCTCTAACTGCCTTAAGTGTCCTAATTAAGGCAGGATTGCTAGAACAGGTCGCGCAGAACAGGTTGTGTCTGTGTTCTTTTTGAGCTTGAATCAATCTAGTTGTACAGTCTTGTACCGAACGGTGTAAAACACTCTTTGGACAACAATATAATGCACTCACTTACAAATGTTGACTGCGCAAAGAAAACTACCAAACGGTAGAAGTTCATAGCGTCAGTCTTCTATAACGAAAATTTTTTTCCGATCCCAAGGGTGTCGCTATGGTTGAAGTTCACTCTATTTGAAGCAACTTTTACTTATGCCGAGTAAACAAAAGGCAAATACTGTATCTCTTTGTACTTGCTTCGCGAGAATAACTTCAGTTTCTGCTGCAAAAGAACGCTCTATTAAGTTTACTTTTAGATGCTTCTCAAAAAAAAAGCGCCCCATCATTCATCGGAATACTCACTGTTTCGCTTTGATGACGAGGATGTGAATGGAAGAACATCTGTAGATTTAGATAGCATGCTATTAGAGAGTGATACCTCTGCACTGCCTTCAAGAGAAACCCAGCCAACAAAAAGTCCTAAAATACGGAAGCGAGAAAAAGTCATATGCCGAATCGTTGCCAGCGTTGGATTACTGGCTGTCGTATTGATTGCAATGCTAACAGTATTGGGCTTCACTCTGTTCTATACCTCGCGCTTTGAGAAGAAAAATGTCACATCCATTCTAAACTCTACTTTCTCGGAAGTATCACCTGTAGTAAACAATACAAGTATGTCATACTTTAAAATAATGTAAAAAAACATATATTGACAAAGTTGAGAAATTTGATTCGGTTATTAGGGAAGGGACTAAATAGTCATCTACTTCAACTCATCGCCAAAGGTGATGAGTATTTCAACGTTTACCGATAATCATTCAAGCAAGAATATCATTCCCGTCGTGGTAGACTTTTAAGACATAAATTATCGAAGCTTTACGCCTGTTATAAATGTGTTAGCAAAGTGTTTTCAGACTTTGCTTAAAATAGCCACTCTAGAATATTTTAGTCTGATACGTAAAAGAAGGCGTCAAAATATTATAAATTATCCTGGTGGAGCACTGAGGAAATTTAAGCAACAAGTTTATAAAAGTGTATTCAAAAATTAATGTTTCCATATAACATTCGATGGGATATGCTGAAAGATTTGAGAGTCTGCGCACATTCCTGCTTTAATACTGAGATGAAAAAGTTTACGATAACAAACGGAAGGTCGAATATCTAACTTCTCATTTTTTAGTTCATAAAAATAAACTCATTTAGTTGTCATTGCTAAGATTTTAAATTAACTTTTATAAATTATAAATATAGAGTTACTATACGATTACTAACCTAATACTCGGCTTGCCAACAACGTCGTATAAATTGTCAGATATGTGCAAGAACGGAACTGAATTTTACCCCATAACTGGTCAACATCATAATTGCGACCACTCCCTTTACTTTTTCGAACCTTTCCACCTCTGCACTTTTCAGAAGGAGGTTCTTGTGATATTCGGGTGTGCTGCGTAGAGTAGTTTCTTGAGTATACCGTTTTTCTCCGGAGCGGATGAGAAGAGCGAGTCGTGTTATATAATGCAGCGTCATTTCATTAAAGCTATATCCCAGTAACCAAATCTATGTACAACACGCTTGTTAATAATATTAGGGCTAGTACATCGGTGTTCTCAGATAGTATTAAACATTCGTGAACGTTAGTAAATGAGGGATCCAAATGTTTTCTCTTAGCTGGACAGAATTTAAGCTAACGCATGGTATGTACAGCCAGGATCTAATTAGAATTAACATTTGCATCCTTTTAAAGGATATCGAATTGAAAGCTAAAGTCACTGATACGGTTTTTATTTTTAAGGCGATCCTGAATTGTCTGAATTGGCCAATACAAACAGCACCATCGTTGAACTAAGAGATGCTGAGGCCCAATTAAATCCGATTCTTACGTCGCAAAAAGAGAGAGACTTTAATCAAGCTGACGAAGAAGCTGTCAATTCGTACAGAAAAACAGCCGAACAAGGAGAGAAAAATTCGCAAAATCAACTGGGCCTTATGTATTTGATAGGTAAAGGGGTAAATCAATCAAATGAAGAAGCTGTAAAATGGTTCAGAAAGTCAGCAGAACAAGGATTTGCAGAAGCCAGTCACAATCTAGGACATATGTACCAAGAAGGAAAAGGTGTTAAACAATCATACGAGGAAGCTATCGAATGGTACAGAAAAGCTTCGGAACGAGGTCATGCAAGTGCACAAACTAATCTAGGATGGATGTATGAGCATGGAAGAGGTGTTAATAAGTCACATGAAGAAGCTATAAAATGGTACAGAAAAGCAGCAGAACAAGGATGTGCACAAGCCAATTACAATTTGGGATATATGTACCAAGAAGGAAAAGGTGTTAAACAATCATACGAGGAAGCTGTAAAATGGTACACAAAATCAGCAGAACAAGGTTATGCAAATGCGCAAAATAACCTTGGAGTGATGTATCAAAATGGGAAGGGCGTTTATCAATCAGATGAAGAAGCTATAAAATGGTACAGAAAAGCAGCAGAACAAGGATGTGCACAAGCCAATTACAATTTGGGATATATGTACCAAGAAGGAAAAGGTGTTAAACAATCATACGAGGAAGCTGTAAAATGGTACACAAAATCAGCAGAACAGAGATATGCAAACGCGCAATTTACTCTGGGAGTTATGTATGCAAATGGACACGGTGTTACACAATCAGATGAAGAAGCTGTCGAATGGTACAGAAAAGCAGCAGAACGAGGATTTGCAGAAGCGCAATGTAACTTGGGTATTATGTATAATGAAGGAAAAGGCGTGTCACAATCAGATGAAGAAGCTCTCAAATGGTTCACAAAATCAGCAGAACAGGGATATGCAAATGCGCAATTTGCTCTTGGAGTTATGTACGCAAATGGACATGGTGTTACACAATCAGATGAAGAAGCTGTCAAATGGTTCACAAAATCAGCAGAACAGGGATTTGCAAACGCGCAATTTGCTCTGGGAGTTATGTATGCAAATGGACATGGTGTTACACAATCGGATGAAGAAGCTGTCGAATGGTACAGAAAAGCAGCAGAACAAGGATACGCTTTTGGACAGAATAATATCGGCTGGATGTATGAGCATGGAAGAGGTGTTAATAAGTCACATGAAGATGCTATTACATGGTACAGAAAGGCTACGGAACAAGGTTATGCAAATGCGCAAAATAACCTTGGAATGATGTACCAAAATGGGAAGGGCGTTTATCAATCAGATGAAGAAGCTATAAAATGGTACAGAAAAGCAGCAGAACAAGGATATGCTATTGGACAGAATAATATCGGCTGGATGTATGAGCATGGAAGAGGTGTTAATAAGTCACATGAAGAAGCTATTAAATGGTACAGAAAATCAGCAGAACAAGGATATGCTAATGCGCAAAATAATCTCGGCTGGTTGTATGAGCATGGAAGAGGCGTTAATCAATCCAATGAAAAAGCTGTTAAGTGGTATAGAAAAGCTGCAGAACAAGGGTATGCACCTGCCCAATGGAACATGGGAGATATGTATCAAAATGGGAAAGGCGTTAAACCATCCAATGAAATAGCTATTAAATGGTACAGAAAATCAGCAGAACAAGGATATGCAAGTGCACAGGCTAATCTGGGACAAATGTATGAGCATGGAAGAGGGGTTAGTAAGTCATATGACGAAGCTATTAAATGGTACAGAAAAGCTGCGGAACAAGGTAATGGAAATGCACAGGCTAATCTGGGATGGATGTATCAGAATGGGCTAGGCGTTAATCAATCCAATGAAGAAGCCGTCAAATGGTACAGGAAAGCTGCAGAGCAAGGCCATGTATCTGCCCAGTTTAATATTGGAATGATGTATCGAAAGGGGCAAGGTATTAATTAATCGGATTAAGAAGCTATAAAATGGTACAGGAAAGCTGCAGAGCAAGGATATGCATAGGCCCAATTTTATCTCGGATGGATGTATGAGTTTGGGCGAGGCCTGCCTCAATTACGTGAAGAAGCTATTACATGGTATAGAAAAGCAGCAGAGCAAGGAAATGTTATGGCCCAGTTTGATCTCAGGTTGATGTATGGTTTTGGGAGAGGCGTTAATCAATCCGATGATGGAGCTGCGAAATGATACAGAAAAACCGCTGAATAAGGAAATTTATATGCGCAAAATGCACTGTGTTGAGTGTATCTGAAAATATTAGTTATTCGTTCTTTTGAGTGAGAAACTGTCAAATTGTACAGAAAAGTTGCAGAATATGGATATGCACCTGCAAAGAACATCCTTGGTGTCATTTAAGAATGCTTAGAAGTTCTTTGTTGGCTTGTGTGCTTATTAAAATCAGTGTGGGCCGTAAATGTAGAGCGCTTTAAAATAAGAAAGAAATTGTATTGTATGAATGAGGAATGGGTCACAGAGAATAGTACAGTGTGTCCTAGTATAATCCACCATTTTGAACTGTTATTAACTTTTTTAGTTTTGCACACCGCTAATAATCAAATTTAGAGGTTTTATAGAAGAAATGGTGGATTTTCAATTGCTTTTTTCAACGAGTAAATCCGTGCATACCGGGTTTTTCCGATTAGAAACTTCTCCCCATATATATGGCCCGCAGTGCTTCTATTCGGTTTGACTTTCCAAATAGAAGCCCCGGGGCTTATATTTGGAGCCGAAATAAGATCACCATGAATGCGTAAAATAAAATAATATTAATTGCATTTTACATGTAAATATCGTATTCTCTAATAGGATTTGCAAAAATCATATAGATCTTCCATTATTTGCGTGTTAGATTAATTTAAAAGATGAAAAAACGACGCAGAATGCAAGTTTGATTGGTACTGCAAAAAGCGTATGCAATTGAATTTTCCGAATAGAAGCCCCGGGACTTCTATTTGGGGACAATGTAGAGACGCGAAAAGTACCGATTCTTATTGCGAGCCCCGGGGCTTATACTCGGAAAAACCCGGTAATGAGCAAAGATATTACAAAGCGCGTGAAGGATACTCTTTTTCGTTAAGTGCTAATTGAGAACTGAGTGAAAGAAAAGTCATGTCTCAATTCTGACTTCTTATAACTCTGTGAAGGTGCAACTAATTTAGCTGCGGTTAGCTGCATCTCATGAAGTTCTCTTTAAATTAATTTTACTTCCAATAATATTTAGAATTGGTCTATTTTTCGTTATTCTATGCCAACTTAAAAAATGCGAGATTTTACACATGCAGAGTGACGATAAAATATTGATACAATTCCTTTTTGTAAAACTTGGCTCAGAATAATTCAACTGAGTCGAAACTTAACATAAATAATCTACAGAAGCAGGACTTTCGTTTGAAAAAAGAATTATTGAATTTGGTTACCGCATTGTCAAGATATGGCCACG